>VMDO01008161.1:5159-86007 GCA_007922755.1 Pedetes capensis | reverse complement strand
GGATTTAAAACATTTACTGATGAAGATCAAAGATCATAGCCTTCAATATGGGTTACGACTAAACATCAACAAAACAAAAATCCTTACAACTGGGTCAGCACGCAACTTCACAATAAATGGAGAAAAGATTGAGGTTGTCCAAGATTTTACTTTGCTTGGCTCTATAATCAACACCCGTGGAAGCAGCAGTCAAGAAATCAAAAGACGCATTGCTCTAGGAAAAGCTGTGGCAAAAGATCTCTTTAGAGTATTGAAAAGCAAAGATGTCACATTAAAGACGAAGGGGCGTCTGACTCATGCCATGGTATTTTCAGTGGCATCATATGGTTGTGAAAGCTGGACATTAAACAAGGGAGATGGAAAATAATTGATGCTTTTGAATTGTGGTGCTGAAGAAGTCTATTGAATATACCATGGACTGCCAAAAGAACCGACAAATCTGTCCTAGAAGAAGTGCAACCAGAGTGCTCCTTGGAAGCAAGAATGGCCAGACTGAGTCTTACATATTTCGGACACGTAGTCAGGAGAGATCAATCCTTGAAGAAAGACATCATGTTTGGGAGAGTGGCAGGTCATCGCAAAAGAGGAAAACCCTCCACCAGATGGATTGACACAGTGTCTGCAACAATGGGCTTAAACATAAATAAGATCGTTTGCCTGGCACAGAATCGGCAAGTGTTTCGATCTGCTGTACATAGGGTCGCTGTGAGTCGGACTCGCCTCAACGGCACCTAACAACAACAACAATCTCAATAACAATGTCAAAAAGACAACTTGGGGATCACATTAATTTCAAGAATATCTTTGAATTTTTCATGTTTCAAATATTCTCCAATTTTGTGGTTAACTCTAAACACTTTTCACAAAATTAAGTGGTTTTTAACAATTCTATTATTTTAGTGTACTTTAATTTGAAATTTGGATACTATCTATGAGCCATATCTAAGTGTTTAACGTATTAGTAAGCTCTATACGTGACAACTCTCAGCATCCTATAAGTATTTTGTGCCTCAGTAGCCTCAGAAATGTTTTCTTTAAATTCAGTAAGTTGTAGTTTCTTAATAATACACTATATGAACCAGTTTTTAAAGAACTCCACGTTTACTTACTGAGGTCAATCTCTCATCAAATATCTAAGAATCAACAGCAGACACAGAAAAAAAGAATGAATGGCAATGTCTTTTAAGATTCAGTAAGGGCAAATCAACCACCCCCATGCTCTCATCAGCCCTATAAAATGGGAACAACCCAAGTTTTTTGCCCAAGACTACTTGAAGAAAGGGAGTGGAATCCTCTTCAGAAGGACTGATTGATTAGGGCTATAAGAAAGCCTGTGTTTTGTTTTTGAAGGGCACTAAAGGTCAGCCTAGTATCAGCACCTCTCCCATTCAAAGCCAAGGATCTAAGGCAAGCCTGCAGGTGGAAACAGCTAGGTCCCACCCCAATTTGTACATCAGTAGCTTTATTGAGAGCTCAGAACAGTTGAGAATTGAGATGCTTATCTTTAGTACTTTGTGTCTTTGATACATGGCCTTTCTCTTAGAAGAGAAAAATAAGTTGTTGACTGGTATGCAATTGATGTGATCTGGGTCTGAACAAATACCATTCACAGTTGCTTCTGAATAAACAAGACACTTTTCAAATTAGTTTACAAAGAATTTTGTATGCCCTTTTGGATGCTGATAAGGAGCAGTGCAGAAGCCAACTCTTAGGTCAGCTCAAGTTAGTTACAACACTGTATCATTGATAACACCATTTTGAACTTGAGCTTCTTTTATTTTCCTTTATAAAAGTCAGTAATGGCTTCTTTTCAAGCTGCTTGGACTGCAGGTGTTCAAACTTCTGCAGCTCTGCCAAGGAGTTGTACTTACAGATCAGAAACGACTAAATGCATGTTTCTAATGAAGCAATTAACTTAAGTGCCCCCTCCTGTAGAAAAGTAGGCTGATACCTAAAGTGAGTTCAGAATAAAGATTAGCACACAGTACAAGCTGTTAATAGTCTGTAATCAGATTTCTAGTCACATTATTTTGCTTGACCTTATTTTTTAAAAAAGGAAAAGAAAAATGTAATTGCAAACTAAAAGTATGACAACAGATTTTTTTAAAGTCATCATATTAAAAAATTTAATGATGGAACATATGCAGTTGGTGGATAAAAAAAGAAAGAATTATGCAAAAAACCCTAGGCTACCTACTTTTGATAAAACAACATTGTATGACAATTCAAGAAAATTAAATGCAAAGAAAAGGTTAGTTATCTAGTTGTTTAAAATTTTTTAAAGCAATGACCATGCATTTTAATGAAAATTCTCACATTGAGAATTTTTAAACTAATAATTTATTCCTGGTATCTCCATTATTAATAGTATGCCCACTTGCTGGTTGGTGTTCCAAAAGGTAAATTAAGATTTTTTTTAAAAAGACCACTAAATCAATTTACCTTTAAACTTCCAAAGCAACAAAAGTAACAGGCAACCTTCTTATAGAAAAAGTACTTTCCTGAAATATTTTCAATTTAGAATTTTCTGAACTTTAACAGTAAAGAATGAATGTGCAGTATTATTACATAATTTTCCAGTTATGTCAGAATTAACTCCGTTCTAACAATTTTCAAAATGAAAGTAAGGTAACTAACTATCTGTCTAGGTTTATCAGGGATTTTCAATGTTTTAAAGCTGAAAGACATGTGTCCTAAGAAATCAGGATGGCTGGTTCTCATAAGGTAGTAAAATACAAATATGACTGTTAACATAATCTTGTTCGAAAACTTATAATATACGGCTGATGTTCAGGAAGACATTAAACTAATCTGAGGCTTTAAGAATAAAATATTAGAACTATAAAATCAGTCTAAAAACTATGACTGTGGAATGCCAGTGGCTGCCATTCCAAATATCATATTCCTGATCATTTCCTCTAATTATTTTTTACAAATGTCATTAATAATCATTAGTTTCAATGATTTATTTAAATTTCACTTCCTCTCCTTTCTTTTCTTTTGCCTGAAATGGATATTTAAAAAGCAATAAAATTATCTAACTCTTGAATGAGTTTCCCCCATAGAATCTAAGACCTAGATCCAAAATGCCCTTAAAATTAGACCTGAAATCCCAGGACTATGACATGAATCATGTTCATCCAAAAACCACATTCACATTACACATAACCTTGGCAAAAAATAAATTAATTAATTAAAAAAATATATACGCACACACACACATATGTACTCATCATTTTGGAAACTTTCTAGACTGTTACAGGAATACTTTAGTTACAATTGCAATTTCATGTGAAAATGACACTTAACAGAACGAAAGTGAAAAGATGAAACAATATCTGAAATATAGCATTAACTAAATCATTTTTCCAATGAGAACTTGGAATCATGACTACCTAAGCTTCAAAGTCTTTGACACCTCTTATATTTTAACTTCAGAAGTATGAGGGTGCTCCTATGAAATGCCATCAGTTAAACTCATGTACAGTCTTTCCTACTTGAAAAATGCATTGTTCAGAATGGAAAAGTAACTAAAAGCATTTGCATGGAAATGAACAAAACTGCGCTGTACTTAACACACACTCACAAATCCACCATTGACTTATAGGTGTTCCCATATATCTGCCTATTTATTAATGGCAAACAAGAGGACAAATGACACAATTGGGGTATAAGAAAAATGAGAGTTAATCCTGAGAGGGGGAGCCCTATAAAATATTCTCGATTGTAATACTTCCTATAATTCAACCATACAAAAATATTTAAAAATTATGGGAAATTGTCAGTATGTAACATTTAAACCTATAAAATGCCAATTTCATGTAGTTCAAATAATAGTAAGAGTTAAAAACAACACAAGTGCCTACATTCCTAATTGGATGAGTAATTACATACTTATTTCCCACGCAGAAATTTCTGACTCTGTTATCTTCAACCACACCTCAAATATATTTTGGACAACTAGAGAAGGAAGAAACTGTAAGACGTAAGTAAAACACTGTATTTTGAGTTCTCTTGGGTGATGCATTCTCAAATGCAACTAAAACTTTGTGCTTAAAATTTTAATCAAGCCTTTTCTTTAGCAAAGATGCAAGCTCTAACACCTCATACTCTAGGGCTATGTAGGTCAAGTAGAAACCCAAATGCATTCATTGTATGAGAGGTGAGGACTGTGAAAAACCAGAAACTATCAGGTGATCATATAAAGAGGACAGCCACTATCAGTGCAAAGCAGATTGCTAGCATTGGTGAGTATTGACCCTTGTTGATCTGCCATTCTGATTAGTCAAGAAACTGACAAATCCCTATTCTTATGCAGAACTCACCTGACTTAAATGATGGCTCATATTTTTTAGAAAACACTATGTATGCATGGTACAAGAAATTTATTTGTCCTCTGTCCCTGGCTCCTGGCACAAGAGTTTTAAAAACCCTTGGAAATTCCTGAGTAATAGGAATGATTTTTGTTATTCATAATCAAACCTTTCAACCATACCTGAGTGTTTTCTTCAGTTTGTGAGCTACTGAGCAAATATCAAAGTTGAAGAGGGTAGTCATAAGATTTATAGCCAGTTGGTCAAAGGTATGGGTTGTCTGGACATGAACCTGACATAAGATGTAGGGGCAGTCTTATTGGGCTGAGCCCATTAACATGGAATCTGACAGTAATTCAGCATAGATGTCAGAATTAACTTGTTAGATACCTAGTTGGGGGTTAGAGTATTGCAAAACTAGTTGTTAGTGTTGGAAAATACTTCATTTGATGGAAAAAAAGAAAAAGAAAAAAAGAAAAAAATTAGGACAAATTTTAAAGCTGTCAGTTTGTAACCTCTACTGGATTTGAAGCCAACTTCTTTTTTCTCAAGCCCTCAGAATAGGGCATCTTTACCTAAAAAATCCAGTGCTCTTCCGTGTCATTGGCAAAAGAGAATCAAACAGCTTTTCAGAAAGTGACTAACTTCTGAAATATGACTGGTCAGGCAAACACTTATTTAGATCCTCCCAGTTGTCAAGTATTATGTTAGATGTTTGGAATATTATAAAATAGTATTATATGTCAATAAAATTGACATATCTCCTGACCTCAGAACATTTATGCTGTCATGACAAGAGAGTCCAATAAGCATGTTACAGAGCAGTGAGAGATGTAACAAAGTAGTAAAAGGTGACAGGGAAAGCTAGATCATTCACACCTGCATTGAAAAAATCACAGAAAACTTTCTGGAGGAAACTCAGAAAGGTTCTGAATACATCATTGCTATAATCTTTTGAGTACGCCATTCCATTGCCTGAAATACCCACCACTAGTGTGTATCTCTCAAAATCTACTCATATTTTAAAGATCCAAAAGCCTTGAAAGAAATTTTGATCCACCACCAACTATCCTAGCTGTCAATCATCTTATTTCTCCATTGGGAGACTGGGAAAGAATGTCTGTCTATAATCTCAATATGGTATCAGGATAATCACACTTAAAGAGATGTTCCACCAACTCTTTTCTTCTGATTAGAAAGGGCCATGAGCTAAATTAAACACACACACACACACACACACACACACACACACACACACACACACACACACAGTGAGACCATCAGTTGTTGTTGTTGTTGTTAGGTGCCGTCGAGTCGGTATCCGACTCATAGCAACCCTCATAGGGTTTTCAATGTCTGACTGTTTCGGGATTGCCTTGGGAGTGGATTGCCAGGCCCTTCTCCCATTTTTTGCGGTGCTGGGAATTGAACTCAGGACCTCAGAGACTGCAGCGCAGCGCTCTACCAACTGAGCTAAATCCCAGCCCCCGAGACCATCAGTAGGGAACTTAAAATACATAGCTAGTAACACTTTGAAATGGAACTTTGGTAGCTTTAGAACTCTAGTACTACTTTTGGATTCCAGAGTTGTGGACTCTACCACATGTAAGTGAAGTTTTGAGTCTCAGAAAACAACACCCCAAAGTATAGCATTTTGGCCTGTTGAGTACAATGACCTGAAGGATACAGGAAGACCATCCAAAGCAGTTTCTTTCAAACTATCTACTGCCTTTCTTCTTTTCCCTTTCTCCCTCAAGGCAGGCTATAGACACTAAAATACATTTTCTCCAAGGCAAGTCATAGAAATTAGAACCTCTATCCTCCAAAGCAGCCAATAAACCCTAGAAATATTCCTCTAACCTTTCTTTACTTTCCCGTAAAACAGCTGGCCAAAAGACATTCTCCAATCAGTCCTGTCCCATATCTGAGAGGAAAGAATACTACATCAGAGACCAAGAAGAATTGGGAAAGACAGGCCATACTGAGTTCTTCCCCCTCAGTCTATTACCTTAGAAAAGAACCTTTTGTACAATCACATTTCTACAGAACTGTCCATTCTTCATCAAACCTAAGCATAAAACAGTGTTCCTTGGTTCTTTAGGCCTTCATTCTCAAGGCTCCCAAATCATGTAAAACTTTGGCCAAATATCTACTTCTATTATGTTTTTCTCTTGTTAATTATGATTTTGTTACAGAAGTGTTGTCCATGACCTTTATGATGGATGAAAAAGGTATCACACCTTTCCAACCATACAGAAGCAAACAATGAAGTTAACTCAAATCCAAATCATTTGTTATTAAATGTATCAAGATTTATAAGGTTGTGCCTCTGCAGTTGGGAATGGCAGTGTCTCCCAGAAGACAGTTGTCTTTAGAAGTGGTGCTATTTATACCTGTCGTTGTTGTTGTTAAGTGCCATCGCATGGAGTCCAACCCATTGTGACCCTGACAGGGTTTTAATACCTGGCAGCAGGAAAATAAGGCCAAAGAAAAAGACTTATACATTGTCTCATGGATCAGAAAGATTAATCAGTCAGGAGTCTTTATGGCTGCAACTTCACGTCAGTTTGAAACAATCCTAAAAAGATTGACAAACTTCTTCAAAAGATTCTGAAATAGCACTAAATCAGAGTTGTTCGTGCCTACAAAACACAATTAAGTCACCAACAATCTTCAAACTACAGAAGTATCAAAACCAATTTCCAGCCAGGTGCAGTGGCGCACACCTGTAATCCCAGTGGCTCAGAGGCAGAGACAGGAAGATTACAAGTTCGAGATCAGGAGGCAGTCTGTGTAATTTAGCAAGACCCTATCTCAAAAAGTAAAAAAAAAAAAAAAAAAAAAAAAATGGGCTGCAGGTGCAGTTTTGCAGTATGGCACTTGCAAAGCATGCAAGCATGCAGCCCTGGGTTCAACCCCCAGTACCACAAAATAATAATAATAATAATAATAATAATAATAATAATAATAATAATATCTCCTTAGGAAGAACTTGGATATGTTACATGCAACAAGAATTATATTTTAATTGAATACTTCCCCCAAAGAATTACTTATATGAAGCTACTTTATAAAAGAGAAGCAAGTTTAATTTTGCACAATAAAATTTAAAAAGATGATCTGAAAAGCAATTCAAAGCTAAATTAGTTTCAGTCACTTAACATATAAAAATAATACTTCCTATTCAGTTGAAGTAATTAATTTACATCAATCTTCAAGAAGCTAGTTGGAAAAAAATCCCTGCATGTCCTCCATGTATTGGTGCTCAATAAGGAATCTAACAAATTAAATTTCAAAACAACAACAAAACAAGTAATGATATCTTCTTTGCAGAGCATATAATCTAATTAGGAGAACATGACAAAAATAGAGTTCAGCCAAGATTATAACTAATTATTTGTTGTTGTTAGGTTCCATCAAGTCGGATCCAACTTATAGTGACCTATGTATAGCAGAATGAAACACTCCATGACACTTTGCCCAGCACTATACCAATGATTCTCTGCTACTCATAGGGTTTTCAAATTGTTTAGAGTGTGGGCTGTCAGGTCCTTTTCCCATTTTTGTGGTACTGGGAATAGAATCCAGGGCCTCAGAACATGCAGAGCAAGCACTCTACCAACTGAGCTAAACCTTAGCCCCACCTAATTTAGTTGTGAAAAAATTATAAGTAAATATATGTAAAGCAGTATACATCTTTGCTACATGCAGTTAAAGTACTAATAAAAAAACAAGGAAGAGATATCAAGAGATGTCAAGTACATAATAGATGAAATATTAATGTATTGGATTTTCTGTTAAAAATTATAGGACAAAAATAAAACCAAGAGATATAAGAGAATGTTCATTTAAAAAAGCCAATGTCTAAAAAATGAAATACCATTAATAAACTAGTAGATCCATTAAAAACAAGAAAAATGTAATTCCAATGCCTTAAAATTTTCCTTTTATTAATAAGTAAAATGCATATTAAATTCAATACTACCTATATGAACATTCCACTTTGACAAAGGTAAATAAATGTCCAATGAAACACAGGAAATACACTATATCCAGAAAAATGCTTAAGTACATGCTTTTCATTTTAACTGAAGTCCTAGCTCCAAAGCAAATAAAGACATACAGAAAAATAAACTACTAAATTTTCAACAACAAGATTTTACTAAACTTTTTGTGCATTTTAGTATGACATTTTACTAGCTCAAACAATGGACTAATGATAACCATGATCAATTTTTCTAGGATTGTTATTTGGAAATGCCTGACTTTTCCTTATTAAACTTTGTACTTATAATTAGCTTATCTATTTAGCTGAAGGCTAAAAAGATTAAACCAAGTTAGAACACTCCAGGACATGAAGATCATGGTTAGATAGTTAGGTGAGACCATTCAGTTGATATATGTCTGATTTGATATCTAAGGGAGTTCTTTAACTCAGGACATGAGAGAGGGAGAGAGAGAGATTAATTTCAGGACAAAAAACAAAAAAACTAGATAATCAGTGAAATCTTTTAAAAGATACATACATAGCTAATGACAATGCATAATAGAGTCTTATTAAATTATTTCAAATACAGATAGTCTCATTAAATTATTAATTTCTCCTAAGAACTCAAGTCATGTGGATGTCAGTGAGGCAGTAGAACATATGTTGCTGTTGACGTTAGGTGCTGTCGAGCCCAACTCACAGCGACCCTATGTACAGCAGATCGAAACACTTCCGATTCTGTGCCAGGCAAACGATCTTATTTATGTTTAAGCCCATTGTTGCAGACACTGTGTCAATCCATCTGGTGGAGGGTTTTCCTCTTTTTCATTGACCTGCCACTCTCCCAAACATGATATCCTTCTCCAGGGATTGATCTCTCCTGACATGTTTGAAATATGTAAGATACAGTCTAGCCATTCTTGCTTTCAAGGAGTGCACTGGTGGCAGTTCTAGGACTGATCTGTTGGTTCTTTTGGCAGTCCATGGTATAATTAATAGTCGTCTCCAGCACCATAATTCAAAAGCATCAATTATTTTCCATCTCCCTTGTTTAATGTCCAGCTTTCACAACCATATGATGCCACTGAAAATACCATGGCAATGAGTCAGACGCACCTTCATCTTCAATGTGACATCTTTGCTTTTCAATACTCTAAAGAGATCTTTTGCCACAGGTTTTCCTAGAGCAATGCGTCTCTTGATTTCTTGACTGCTGCTTCCACGGGTGTTGATTATAAAGCCAAGCAAAGCAAAGTCTTGGACAACCTCAATCTTTCCTCCATTTATTGTGAAATTGCGTGCTGACCCAGTTGTAAGGATTTTTGTTTTGGTGATGTTTAGTCGTAACCCATATTGAAGGCTATGATCTTTGATCTTCATCAGTAAATGTTTTAAATCCTCTTCACTTTCAGCAAGCAGAGTTGTGTCATCTGCATAATGCAGGTTGTTAATGCGTCTTCCTCCAATCCTGATGCTGCGTTCTTCCTCATAAAGTCCAGCTTCTCGTATTATTTGCTCAGTGTATAAATTGAAGAGATAGGGTGAAAGTATACAGCCCTGACGCACACCTTTCTCAACTTTAAACCACTCAGCGTTTCCTTGTTCTATTCAAACAACTGCCACCTAGTTCATGCACAGATTTCTCATGAGCACAATTAGGTGTTCTGGTATTCCCGTTTTCCGAAGTGTTATCCATTATTTGTTATGATCCACACAATCAAATGCCTTTGCATAGTCAATAAAACATAGATAGACATCTTTATGATATTCTCTGCTTTCAGTTCATATCCACCTGACATCAGCAATGATGTCCCTGGTTCCCCTCCCTCTTCTGAATCTCACTTGGTTTTCCGGTAATTCCCTGTCTATATAGTGCTGCAGTTGCTTCTGAATGATCTTTAGTAGAATTTTGCTTGTTTACGATATTAATGATATTGTCCGATAGTTTCCACATTCAGCTGGATCCCCTTTTTTGGGAATAGGCACAAACATGGATCTCTTCCAGTCAATTGGCCAAGTAGCTATTTTCCAAATCTGTTGGCATAAACATGTTAACACCTCCAGTGCTGCATCTGTTTGTTGAAACATCTCTATTGGTATCCCATCAATTCCTGGAGCCTTGTGTTTCACCAGTTATTTCAAGGCAGCTTCTACTTCGTCCTTCAACACCTCTTGGAATGGTTGGTCATCTACGAACTCTTTCTTGTATAATGACTCTGTGTATTCTTTCCATCTTCTTTTGATGTTTCCTGCATCATTTAATATTTTCCCTATAGAGTCTTTCACTACTGCCACTCGAGGCTTGAATTTTTTCTTCACTTCCTTCAGCTTGAGAAACACAGAGCGTGTTCTTCCCTTTTGGTTTTCTGCCTCCAGCTCCTTGCACATGTCATTATAATATTTGTTTTTGTCTTCTTGAGCTGCCTTCTGAAATATTCTGTTTAGTTCCTTAACTTCATCATGTCTTCCTTTTGCTTTAGCTGCTGGACGTTCAAGGGCAAGGTCCAGTGTCTCTTTTGACATATAATTTGGTCTTTTCTTTTTCTCTTGTCTTTTAAAGAACTTTTTGCTTCCTTCTTGAATGATATCTTTTATGTCATGCCACAACTCTTCTGGTCTCCTATCATTTATGTCTAATGCATTAAACCTATTTTTGAGGTGGTCTCTGAACTCAGGTGGGATATACTCAAGGTCATACCGTGGCTCTCGTATACTTGTTCTGATTTTCTTCAGCTTCAGTTTGAACTTGCATATGAGAAGTTGATGGTCTGATCCACAGTCAGCACCTGGTCTTGTTTTGACATTTTGTACAGAGTTTTCCATCCTCTCTTTCCACATATGTGGTCAATTTGATTCCTGTATGTGCCATCTGGTGAAGTCCATGTATATAGTCTCCCTTTATGATGTTGAAAAAATGTCTTTGCAATGAAAAGGTCATTAGTCTGACAAAATTCTATCATGCGATCTCCAGCTTCATTTCTGTCACCAAGACCATATTTTCCAACTACTGAGCCTTCTTCTTTGTTTCCAACCTTTGCATTCCAGTCACCAGTGATTATCAGTATGTCTTGATTGCCTGTTTGGTCTATTTCAGATTGCAGAAGCTGATAGAAGTCTTCCCTTTCTTCATTTGTGGCCTTAGTGGTGGGTGCATAAATTTGAATAATAGTCATATTAACTGGCCTTCCTCGTAGGCGTATGGATATTATTCTATCACTGACAACATTGTATTTCATGACAGATCTTGAAATGTCTTTTTTGATGATGAATGCAACCCCATTTCTCTTTAGTTTATCATTCCCAGC
This sequence comes from Pedetes capensis, assembly GCA_007922755.1. Classification (NCBI taxonomy): domain Eukaryota; kingdom Metazoa; phylum Chordata; class Mammalia; order Rodentia; family Pedetidae; genus Pedetes; species Pedetes capensis. The sequence continues at coordinate 74,401 of VMDO01008161.1, read as the reverse complement.
ATAGTAGACCATATGATTGTCTAACTCAAAATGGCCTATGCCGATCCATTTTAGCTCACTGATGCCTAGAATGTCAATGTTTATGTGCTCCATTTCTCTTTTAACAATTTCTAATTTGCCTAGATTCATACTATGTACATTCCATGTTCCAATTATTAATGGATGTTTACAGTTGTTTCTCCTCATTTTGAGTCATGCCACGTCAGCAAGTTGAGCACCCTGGGACTTTACTCCATTTCTGTCATCAGGGTAGACTCTACTTTGAGGACGCAACTCTTCCCCAGTAGTCTTTTGAGTGCCTTCCATCCTGGGGGGCTCATTTTCTGGCACTATATCTGACAGGGTTTCTTTGCTATTCATAGGGTTTTCAATGGCTAGCTTTTTGGGGAGTGGTTTGCCAGGTCCTATTCCCTAGTCTGTCTTAGTCTGGAAGCTCAGCTGAGAACCTGACCACCATTGGTAACCTTGCTCATATCTGAGGTTACAGTGGCAGAGCTCTCAGCCTCATCACAACATGCAAGCCCCCACAGCACGGCAAACTGACAGACGTGTGGGGGAGTAGAACATATGTTAAGCAGCTATTAAGAATTGTGCTAGATATTTTTAATATGTCACTTTAATCTTCATAGTCATCAAATCTAAAAATGAGAAAACTGAAATTCCACCAGGTAAAGTAAGATGGAAGTGTATTCAAATCCAGTATACTGTACAGAAGGAAAGTTTCCACCCTAGACTGACTACAAATCTCAGTTTACCTCCTTTCCTGGCTCCCAGCCTTCTCTCTAAATTTTCTTATTTCATAACTATCAACATACCAGAACTACTGCTACCTATTATGTTTACATGTCCTCCATTTCCACTGATATCAAACTGCCCCCCCTTGACCTATAAAGAATTTACAACAATGTATTACACAGATCTACATCTTGAGTTGATGTAAAACCTAGAACTTCCTGTGTATGGACTTCAAATATTATGGGCAAAGTTCTTTACCTAAGGTTATTATACCTTTTTCCCAAAGACTTGCTTCATTTTAGATTATTTTAATATCAGAATTTAAAAAATATCAGTCTACTCCTTCTTCTACCAATGGAAAGAACTCATTAAGTCCCAAACAAAAGTATTTCTCTGAGTCTTTATATGGTTCAACACACTACAGGAACTCCTTTTTTTTTTTTTAATTAAAGAGGTAACAAGTTACTAGAATAATTATAGACTCATGGCCAATAAATGTCAATATATTTTAATGTTTCGAGCCCATTCTCTACACTCTTGAGTTGCTTTCTTGCCTGATAAAAATTCTATCTTGAAACTAAACTTGTTACATGTTCCAATATGAACAGAAAAGAACTCAACCCACTCACTTAAATGTTTCCTTGGTAAAACCTATAAATCCTTTCCACACCAATATCTATTAGATATTCATGCTAGTGCCACATGCCATGGCTAACATCTATAATCCCAGAGATTGAGAGACTAAAGCAGAAGGATCACAAGTTCAAGACCAGAGACAACTTGTACAACTTAGCAACACCTTTTCTGAAAATTAAAAAAGGAGGCTAGGGGTACAGCACAGTGGTGGAGTGCTTGTTTAGCATGCATAAGGTCTTCGGTTCAACCCTCTATTACCACAGAAAGAAAGAAAAAAAGAAAGAAAGAAGGAAAGAAAGAAAAAGAGAGAGAGAAGAAGAGACAGAGACAGAGAGAAACAAGAGGGAGGGAGGACATATTTATACTAAAAAAATCCTATACTAATTTGACCACAGCTATGGATCTAACTACTAATTTATAGGAAACAAAAAAAGCAAAAGAACATGTTAAGCAGTACTCAAAGTGTGCAATCAGCAAAATCTATATTGTGAGAAACTCCAGGGGGCAACTAATTCAGTTTCTTCAACAAATAAAATTCAATACCAAAGAGATTGGGGGGTTGGAATACATAGGTTAAAAGACACTTAAAAGTCATTAAAAATTGTCATTCATAGATCTTATTTAAATCATAATTCAACCAACACACTGTTACAATTGATAAAGAAATATGAGAAGTCCAAAGAGCAATTAAGTATTTGATATTAAGGAACTGCTAATAACTATTAAGGTGTATTAGTGTAGAATAGTTGTTATTATTTTTAAAGTGTCTTACATTGTAACAATACATATTAAAATGTTTAGAGGAAATGATATGATGTCTGGAATTTCCTTCAATGTAATTAGTTTAAAAAGAAGAGCAAAAGTTGGATAGGATATGAATGAAATGAGATGAGCCAATGAGTTGATAATTGTGTTAGGTGATGAGTATACCACGAATCCCCTATTCTACTTCTGTATATGTCTGAAATTTCCCATTATATAATGTGTAAAAAGAAAAGAATTTTCAATAAGCATTATTTACTTGCCTATCAGATTGATCATGTTCATTATAGGTATTTGTAACATGAGGAAAAAAGAGCATCCATCAAAATTTGATTTTTAAATACATAGTTTAATGCTTCAAAATATAGGAGCCTAGCCGGGCGCAGTGGCACACACCTGTAATCCCAGTGGCTTGGGAGGTGGAAGCAGGAGTATCACAAGTTTGAGCCCAGAGGCAGTCTGCGTAATTTAGTAAGACCTTGTCTCAAAAAGTACAAAAAAAGGGGGGGCGGCTAGGAGTGCAGCTCAGTGGTCCAGTACTTGCAAAGCACGCAAGTGCAAGGCCCTGGGTTCATCCCCCAATACACACAAACGTGTGTGTGTGTGTGTGTGTGTGTGTATGCCTGTCTAAAGAAGCATCAGAGTTAGTATTAGCTCTTCAGTAAATACTACTACCTAATAAGTATTACACCAGGAACATTGACAAATAATGTACTGGTGAATCTTCCTATGCAACACTGTATCAAAGATATACAAGATGAAACATATTCTATATTTAACTGAAAAGCTAATAATCAAAAATATCTGAAGTAATTTCAAGAGTTCTTGGTTATACATTAATAATTAGTTCTTAAAGCACAAACTTGTGAAAATTAATATTATAAAGTATTCAACAAACAAGCCACTTCATATGTATACAAAATCCCTTCATGTAATACCCATAGTAAAGGAACCAGAAATAATAAGAATGTTGACATTCACAAATTTCCAATCCTGTGGCCATATTATTTCAAAGGATGTTAAGTTTAACTTTCTTTTAGAACCCTGCAAAACAGATATAGGATTGTTTGTGTTGTTCTACTGACTGCGGTAAAAACCAGAAATGTTCTAATTTGCTTCAAACTGTTCTTTGTTAAGTTACAGTGACAATCATATGAAAATTAACAGTAGTGATCTGTGATATTTAATTAAATCTATGAATTCAACTTACTTTCTTCTAGAGACTTTCTTCTAAGACACAGTTGACAGATAATGATAAGCAAGACAAATTTTCTGATCAAATCTAATCTTCAAAAGTTTACATTTTCTCTACTGCTATTTAGGAAGTTCTCAAAGCACAAACTTGTGGGTCTCAAAAGTAATAACTCAATCATGACTTTAGTCAATTTCACAGTAAGAACATTAAAATGAACATAAAAATGATCAATATCTAAATACAATATTAAGGCCAGTTTTCAAATTCAACTTATAGATGATTATCATAGCACCTGTTGTTATAATATTAGATTTTGTCTTCTTGGGCTGCCCTTCCAAATCTTCTGCTCAGTTCCTTAACTTCATCATGTCTTCTTTTTATTTTACCCTGCAGCCATAGCCCTGTGGCATCTGATTCTGTCAGATCTTAGAAGCTAAGGAGAGTCAGGCCTGGTTAGTACTTGGATGAGAGACCGCCTGGGAACACCAGGTGCTGTAGGCTTGGGAGACAGACCCAGCAACCCACTCCCAAAAATCAATCTGCCATTGAAAACCCTATGAACAGCAAAAAAGCACTGACAATAGTGTTTCCCCTATTGTATGTAGGGTGGCTATGAGTCAGATACTGCCTCAACGGCACCTACCAACAACAACAAAGGATGTCCAAGGCAAAGTTTTAGACTCTCTTGACATGTAACTTAGTCTTAGTCTTTTCTTTTTTTACTGTCTTTTTGTTTTCAGCATGCTTGCTACTTTTTTTTACTAGCTTTTTAATAATTTTTTGCTTTCCTCAAGAATGATGTCTTTGATGTCATGCCACAATTCATGTGGTCTTCCATCATTAGTGCCTAATGCAGCAAACCTATTGTTGAGGTGCTGTTCAAACTCAGGTGAGATATACTGAAAGTCAATACCTTGGCTCTCGTACACTTGTTCCAATTTTCTTTAGCTTCAGTTTGCACCTGCATATGAGCAGTTGATGATCTGATCCACAATCAGCACCTGGTCTTGTTCTGACATTTGATATTGAGGCTTTCCATTGTATCTTTCCACACGTGTAGTCAATTTGGTTTCTGGCTGTTCCATCTGGTGAATTAATACTGCTCTGCACTGAGGCCCAGGGTTCAATTCCCAGCAACACAAAAACAGGAGAAGGACATGGCAACCTACTCCCAAAGCAATTCCAAAGCAATCTCGAAACAATCAGCCATTGAAAACCCTAAGAGCATCGCTATGAGTCAGACCCAACTCCATAGCACCTAACAACAACAACAAGTTGCCACTTATTTTGGGGGTAAAAATGTATTTGCAACGAAAAGATCATTGGTCTGACAAAATTCTATGCAATCTCCACCATTGTTTCTGTCACCAAGGCCATATTTTCCAACTACTGAACCTTCTTCACTTCCAACTTTTGAATTCCAGTCACTAGTAATATTCAGTACACCCTGATGGCATGTTCAATCTATTTCAGATTGCAAAAGCTAGTGAAAGTCTTGCCTATCTTCATTTGTGACCTTAGCAGTAGGTGCATAAATTTGAATAGTCAGTCATATTAACAAGCCTTTCTTGTAGGTGTATGGACACTATTCTGTCATTGACAGCACTGTACTTCAGGACAGATCTTGAAACATCTTTTTTCATGATGAATGCAATCTCATGTCTCTTTAATCAGTCACTCATGGCATAGTAGACCTATGATTTTCTGAATCAAAATGGTGCATGCCAGTCCATTTTAGCTCCCTGACACCTAGAATGTCAACGTTTATGCACTTCATTTCCCTTCTGATGATTTCTAATTTTCCTAAATTCATACTATGTACATTTCATGTTCCAATTATGGAAGAAGGATGCAGCAATCTACTCCCGAGGCAATCCCAAAACAATCAGCCATTGAAAACCCTATGAGGTCGCTATGAGTCAGACATGACTCGAAGGCATCTAAATACAGCATGTTCCAATTATTAAGGGATGTTTACAGTGGTTTCTCCTCATTTTGAGTCCTGCCACATCAACAAATGGAGGCCCCTGGGGCTTTAATCTCTTACCATCATTAAGGTGGACTCTACTTTGAGGAGGCATCTTTTCCCCAACCATGTTTGGAGTACCTTTGAATTTGGTGAACTCATTTTCCAGCAATATATCTGACAGCAGCAGTGTTTCTCTGCTACTCATGGGGTGTTCAATGGCTACTTGTTTCAGGACTAGGCTTCCAGGTCCTGTTCCCTAGTGTTTTAGTCTGGAAACTCAACTAAAACCTGTCCACCATGGGTGACCTGGATGGTATCTGCAATACCAGTAACATAGCATTCAGCAACTGATAGACATGTGCAAAGAGCTAGAGATAGAAAACCCAAAGGGAAGAACATATTCTGTTTTTTTCAAGCTTAAGGAATGAAGAAAAACTTCAAACCTTGAGTGGCTATAGTGAAAGATTCTACAGGGAAAATATTAAATGATACAGGAAACATCAAAAGAAGATGGAAGGAAAACACAGCAGCATTATATGAAAAAGAATTGGTGGATGACTAACCATTCCAAGAGGGTGCATATGATCAGGAACAAATGGTACTGAAGGATGAAGTGGACGCTACCTTGAAGGAACTAGCAAAACACAAGGCTCCAGGAAATGACGGAATACAAATAGAGATGTTTCAACAAACAGATGCAGTACTGGGGGTGCTCACATGTTTATGCCAAGAGATTGGAAAACAGCTACCTGGCAAACTGACTGGAAGAGATCTATATTTGTGCCTAGGCCCAAGAAAAGGAATCTAAACGAATGAAGACATTATCAAACAATATCATTAATATCACACACAGGCAAAATTATGCTGAAGATCATTCAAAAGCAACTGCAGCAGTATATAGACAGGGAATCACCAGAAAATTAAGCCAGATTCACAAGAAGGTATGGGACATCACTGCTGATGTCAGATGGATATTAGCTAAAATCAGAGAATATCAGAAAGATATCTATCTATGTTTTATTGACTATGCAAAGGCACATGACTGTGTGGATCAGAATAAATTATAGATAGCATTGCAAAGAACAGGAATACCAGAGCACTTAATTGTACTCACAAAGAATCTGTACATGGACCAGGAGGCAGTTATTCAGACAGAACAAGGAAACACTGCCTGTTTTAAAATCAAGATAGGTGTGCATGTGGGCTGTATCATTTCAAAGTACCTCTTAAATCTATGCTGAGCAAATAATCTGAGAAATTGGACTTTATAAAGAAGACTGTGGCATCAGGTTTGGAGGAAGACCTGCATTATGCAGATGACACAACTGTGCTTGCTAAAAGTGAAGAGGATTTGAAACATTTACAGATGAAGATCAAAGAACACAGCCTCAACATCAACAAAACAAAAATCCCTACAACTGATTCAGTAAGCAACTACACAATAAATGAAGAAAAGATTGAAGTTGTTAAAGATTTTGCTATGCTTCATTCTATAATCAATACTCACGGAAGGAGCAGTCAAGGAATCAAAAGACACACTGCATTGGAAAAGCTTTTGGAAAAGACTTCTTTAAAGTGTTGAAAGGTAAAGATACCACATTGAAGACAAAGGTGTACCTGACTCATGCCAGGGTATTTTCAGTCACTTCATATGGTTGTAAATGCTGGATATTGAATAACAGAAATAAAAAAAGAATTTGTTTTCTTTTGAATTATGGTGCTGGAGATGAATATTGAATATACCATGGACAGTCAAAAGAACTCCTAGAAGAAGTACAGCCAGAGTGCTCCTTGGAAGGTAAGATGGCTAGACTGTGTCTGACGTATTTTAGACACATCAGGAGGAACCAATCCTTGGAGAAGGACATCATGTTTGGGAGAGTGGCAGGTCCACAACAAAAAGGAAGACTCTCAACTAGATGGACTGATAGTGTCTGCAACAATGGACCTAAACATAAGATCATGTGCCTGGCAAAGAATCAGGTTGTGTTTCGTTCTGGTGTACATAGGGTCACTATGAGTCAGACCCAACTCAAAGACAACTAACAACAACAGCAATCATAGCACAACTACTCTAGAAATTTACAAATAATAGTCATGTTGTCGTTTTTCAAAAGCACTTAAGGTAAACTACATATGGAATTCTATTTGTATGCTATATAGTATCACCATCTACCAAAAATTACCAATTATAAATCATAAATGTTAACTATTTAAGAATCCCAGTGTGTAGAAAAACATGATCCTATTCTCTGAGCAGCTATTCATTTGGATATGTTCCTTATTTCTAACACATTGTGTTCAATACTATGGTCGCATTTGTTAAACAGCAAAATATTTATACTGTCAGTACTTTGACAAGTTTCTTCAACAATAAGAAATAACAAGTTTCAAAAATAAGAAATAATACTGCACCTTATTTCTTAGCAGGCACTTGTTTCTATTCCAAGTAATGAAGGTCCTTTGTCCAATAAAATTCTCATTCACTGATCAGATAAAATTACAAGTAAGCTACTAACATTCTTTTACAGGAAGACCAAGGGTGAAATCCAACATTTTTTCAACATTTTGGTAACTTCCCTTGGGTTAAAAAAGCTGTTAAGTAGCACTTGAATTCAGAATGTAGTGACCTCCAAGAAATATTAGCTTTTGATTTATTAATCCCAAGCCTAATAATCACTTCCAATCCTATTATTAATGCTGAAGCACTTTTAGGATTCCTAAATTGTTTCCTATTTTGCTAAGTTCTAAAGGCTGGATGAAGGGATAATACATTGGTGAGAGAGTTCATATTCTGTCACTCCAAAATATGGCACACTGGCATGTTGATTATTTTAAATTAAAGGAACATAGAAAATACCAAACACTAGAAGAGGATTTCCTCTGGTATCTCCTTTTCTGCTTAAAGTCTGGACCTTAAAGGAAGGAAATGATTACCTCTAGTCTGTTCCTCAAGTTTCCACGAACTAAACATTTCATAGGAAGAGAAATGAAGTCTGTCTGTTGACGCCTGGCAAGATTTTTGTGCACCATTGTCTTCTATTTTGGTCTCAAAGAGGATAATTTACAAATCATTGTGTAGGTTCTGAGGGTCAGATTTTGTCCCAGTCCATTGCATATTCTCCAAACCTACTGAGTCCCTCTAAAAATCATTTATTATTTTCCTGACATTCCCTATTTTCTCCCTCATCTATAGAAAAGGGGTAGGTATGCAAGTTTCTGAATAATTTTGGAATAGTCAGTAATCACACTTGTGATTCTGCTCATTGCTGTGATTTTTCCTTTTATATATTAATAAAGATATATGCTTTTTCTCCTTCCTAGGTTTTGTCACTTTATACCCATGAACATTCAGAGAGCAAGGGAGAAATGTCCCTTTGCCCCTACACTGGCTTATAGGCAGCAAGAATGATAATGATATGCAGAGTCAATTTCAATACAGACTGTCAATTATAAAAAGTAGTTGGGAAGTCCAGCTCATTACAAAAGATAATAAATGTTTTAAATGCAAATTAAATTTACCTAATCTTTGTGTGAAGTTTCAGAGATCATGCTAACACACCAACTGTTATTGAATAAACATAAAAACAAATGTCCATGTCAGTGGAAGAAAAATCTTAGCCAAATCTTGTAAACACCTTGGGATTTCCCAATGGTATACAAGCCAAAGTTTAGTATAAAGCTAATGCTAATAATGGCATCCAACAAAAATATTAATGACTCATAAGCATTATGAAATTCTACAGTGGATTTTTTTTCCTTTGGTAACACATATCTTAACAGTATTGTTTTCCCCAAAAGAGCCAAAAGCTACTGACATTAAACATTTGCTGACTACAATAGTCTCCAGATCAATGATATCAGCCAATGCTTTAGAAAAAGCATTACTCATTTTCTCATCAGCAGTGGCAGGTTCACAAATAACAAAGGAATAAATTATAAAATGCATTAACTAATTCCCACTTGTTCAGAAGAAGGCGTGCAACCCAGGGACATCACTGCTAATGATAGAAAGATATTAGCTGAAAGCAGAGAATACCAGAAAGATGCCTGTCTATGTTTTATTAACTATGCAAATGCATTTGATTGTGGATCACAACAAATTATGGATAACATTGTAAAGAATGGGAATAACAGAACACTTAATTATACTCATGGGGAATCTATACAAGGACCAGGAGACAGTCATTCAAACAGAACAAGAAAACATTGCCTGGTTTAAAGTCAGGAGGGGTGAATATCAGGGATGTATCCTTTCAGCGTACCTCTTCAATCTCTATGCTCAGCAAATAATCCAAAAAGCTGGACTTTATGAAGAAGACCATGGCATCGAGATTGGAGGAAGACTCATTAACAACCTGTGTTATACAGATGACACAGCTCTACTTGCTGAAAGTGAAGAGGATATGAAACATTTACTAAAGAAAATCAAAGAACACAGCCTTCAATATGGATTGGATCTCAACATCAAGAAGACAAAAATCCTTACAACTGGGTCAGTAGGCAACTTCATGATAAATAGGGAAAAGATTTAGGTTGTCCAAGGTATCAAGAAGACAAAAATCCTTACAACTGGGTCAGTAGGCAACTTCATGATAAACAGGGAAAAGATTTAGGTTGTCCAAGGTATAGCTTTACTTGGTTCTACAATGAACACCCACAGAAACAGCAGTCAAGAAATCAAAAGATGCATTGTATTGGGAAAAATTATTGCAAAAGACTTCTTTAAAGTGTTGAAAAGTAAAGATATCTCATTGAAGATGAAGGTACACCTGACTCAAGTCATATTTCCAGTCACATCATAAGCTGGACAGTGAATTAAGGAGACAGGAAAAGAATCAGTACTTTTGAACCAACAGATCCATCTGTCTTAGAAGAAGTACAACCAGAGATCTCCTTGGAAGCATTAGACTGCATCTGACAGATTTTGGACATGTTGTCAGATAATAGTAGGTCAATGAAAAAAAGGAAGACCCTCAAGTAAGTGAATTGGGAGTGAAGTAGCTGAAACAATGGACTAAAAAAGATCATGTGCATGGTAGCATGGAATAGTGTTTTGTTCTGTCGTACAAAGATTTGCTATGAGTCACACCCGACTAGAGGGCACCTAAGAACAAAAAACAACTTGTATAAAAATATTTTTTGTTATTTTAAAGAAAGTCGCTCTTTTCATAGGGAACTAGGTACAGCAAATAAAGCACTGACTTTATACTCAGAAGATCCCACTTGAAGTCCCAAATCTACTGATTCATGGCTAAGCGTCCTTTGTCATACTATTAAAGCTTTCATTGAGTACTTCTAATATACCCAAGCTTTGGTATTTCAAGATGGGTGGGAAACATCAGTTCTCTAGTGAAACAAACACTCAAATACAATTATAAGCTTGCTAAGTGTAAAACCAAGATGAGAGCTCCTCTAAAAAGTAGCACTTAGCCTTAATTTTTAAAGAAGGCTCCTTTTAGTTGTATCTTACATGAATTAAAGGAAAAATAGGTGAAAGGACTTAGAGGTTGAATAAAGCTAAGGAAGGGCATTCCAGGCAGAAGAGTCCACATGAGCAAAGGCATAGAGGCAAGAATTAAAATAATAGATAAGAATAATAAATAATTCAATGTTTCAGACAACAAGTCAGGAATCCCAATTTTAAATAGTCAAGTCCATTCATTCATTAAAAATCTACGCAGTACTTCTATACTTCAGACAAATGTTTTATAATTTATCTAAGAAAACAAAACATAATCCCTGCCTTTATGGATTTAACATTTTAATAAAGGAAGACAATTTAAAATGTATTTAACATATATAAAATATATAATACAATGATAAAAGCTATAGTCAAAGGAGAAGATGAAACAGTAGAGGATATTGGGAATGCAGAGGCAGGATAGAGGGTGTGGATGGTTGCAAAGCTGCAATTTTAAACACAGAGTTTGGGGAGGGCTTTACTGAAAAGATGAAATTTGAACAAGTACATAAAAGAGGTGAAGGAATTAAAAGAAAGGATGTCTAAGTCTACCAGAAAGGATGTCTAAAGCATTCCAAGTAAATAAAGCAATCAGTGTAAATGCATGAAGGTAAAGGTGGGCCCAGTGCATTTAAGAAATAAGTTGGTCATGCTGGCTAGAAAAAAATATGGGTCAGGAGGGAGGCGTGAGTGCAAAGACACAGGGTTAGGGAGCAATGGGGAGATAAGATCAGGAAGAGCATTGTAAGTTAATGTAAAGACATTAGCTTTTACAGTGACTCAAATGAGGAGTCATAATATTTTTAATCAAAGAAATAAGGTTACTTTCTTTTCCAATAAATATTTTTATTTTGGAACTATTCTGGTTTTAAAGCACTTGCAAAGATAACACAGAAAACTCTAATAAACCTCTCATCCAGTTTCCAGTAATGTTACTGTCTTACATTGCCATGATTTATTACTAAAACTAGAGAGTCAACACTGATATATTACTATCAAATGAACTCAAGACTTTATTTGGATTTCACCAGTTTTGCCATTAATGTACATACTCTGTTCCAGATCCCAACCTAAAATAAAACATTGCATTTAGAATCCTACATCTTATTACAATTTTTGACTTATATTTTAAAACCATCACCATGGTGTACAAAAATAAGCTGTAGGAAGGCAAGGACTGAAGAAAACCGGAAGATGTAACCCAAGTAAGAAACAGAAATCCATGTAAGAGAGGATCATTGTGTTAACAGCAAAAATAGTAGAAAACTGGTAAATCCTAGGTATATTTTATAGAGAGGGACACAAGGATTTGCTGATGGATGTGATGAAATATGAAAGGAGGGAGTTAAGGGCAATTCCAAAGATTCAACTTGGAGCAACTGACTTCACAGGGCTGGCATCAATCGCGATGAAAAAAAAAAAAAGAAACAGGTTTGGAAGGAAAAGAGCTTAGTTTGGGACATTAGAGATAATTTTTAAAAAATACAAATGGAAATGTTGAAGTAGATAATTGGATATGTGAATCTAGAAACTAGGAATATGAATGGGATGGACTTTGATACACAGATATTTAAAGTCAAAAGACTTGAAAATATTATCAAAAACAGTTATAAAAGAGAAAAGAAGAGGACCAAAAATTGAGTCCTGGAGTACTTCAACAATAAAAGGTTGGGAAGACTAGCAGGATCCAGCCGAGCAGACTGAGGAGGAGGAACCAATGAGATAGGAAAAGAAACAAGAGAATATAGTCCTAGAAATCAAGTAAAGAGAATGGAACACAGAGAAAGAAATGATCAGTTGTGCCCAGAGTTGCTGATGGTCAAAGTACAGTGATGTGTGAGAATGATTAACATCTAGAAATCACTAAGACATTAGTAAGAGCATCTTGGGACAGTGTGGGAGCAATAGCTATGTTGGAATGAGCTCAAGAAAGAATTTAAAAAGAGAAATTGGGACCTAGAGCATAGAGAACTCCTCACAGAATTTTGTTACAGAGAATGGTAAATGAATGATGTTGAAAATGGAGAAATATTTAAAAGAAACATTTCTCAAGGTGAAAGATAATATGTATGTCAGAAAATTTTTATAGGTCATAATCTAAGAGTCATGGGAGAAGAAAATTAAAGGGGGTATGGGGAGGACAGACACTCAAACACAAAGAAGCTCAACTTCAGGCTGTGAAATATAAATGAGGATCACAGAAAGAAAGAAAATCATTGTCTTAATATATGTGAATATCAGTGAGTAAAAATGAATGTAAAATAAAACCATAAACACTATTATTAACACTAGACGCAAAGTAATAAGAGAAAATGGGGAGAAAGTGGTCTGGTGGTATAACAGCAATACCAATTTAATTCAAAAACCTTTTATTGTGGGCCTAGTAAATGCAAGTAAGTCATTCTTCCATTATTAGCCCTCCCTTGAGGGGGTTTTCAACTCAGTGAAGGAGAAAGCCATGCACTCAATAATAGCAGACACTTATGGAATGCTTAACTGTATACCAAAAACTTGATTTACTTGTATTAACTCATTTAATCCCCCAAAACACTCAGGAAATCTATGCACTTTCTCCACAGAAAACTATAAATATGCCATTTTTACAACCAACTCTAGGAAAATCATGAAATTACATCCACTCTTCTAGATGCGGGAGAACCAACAATGTTTGAAGAAAAGAATAATCATGTTTTATTGTTAGTCTAAGAAAATGATCAAAGATGGTTTGAAGTGAGAATTCACAGCAGAACTGTCAAACAAAATGATTGAAATGGTCAGTGACACAGGATAGTACTTAAACTACCTCACTGGCAGTGAAAACCAAAAGCAATGGGGTCTATCTGCCATGCAACTCAACTGCAACCTCCCCAAATATCCCATCATATGTCAGATTAAGTTTGTTTGCTATTTTATATGAATACAATAAATATTATACACATTAAGCCTTATTAGTTGCCACTTATGTTCCTCTATATACAACTTTAAAAAACTGGAAAATGTTGTTGTCTACTACTTTGAAACTGAAGTACATAAGAACATGTAGCCTAAAATAATCATAAATGTAACAAAAAATTATGATCTAATACTTCTTTCCTGTCTGCTCTTCATAGTTAGCTTCAAGCACAGTTTCCTACAGCATTACCACCCTCAAGTGTCACAAAGATCAAAATGATCAATCTTCACATGAAAGCAAAGGCAGTTAAATTATAACCTCTACAGACACTTTCACTACTCTGAAAGCCAACCAAGCTTGATGAGTTGCATAATGTAATTTCCATAACGACGTTTGTAAATTCCCAGTTTATTTAACTTGAATGGTAAGGTATAAACTAAGACAATTACAAGAGGGCAATAAGTGACTTTTTTGACAGGTGGAAGGTACTGGGTGTTTTTATAATTTCTTATTGCCCTCTTACAATTCTCCATCAAATTTCTCAAAGGGACAGGTCATCTTTGTTTCTCTACTGCAATCTCATGATACCATGACTAAAGAAAGTGCTCAGTATCTCATTATTTTGTATATTTGAGCAACTCCAGACATTCACTATAATGGATTCAAAAATCTATTTATGATTTAAAACAAAGCAAAATCTTTGGGTGCAATAGTAAACAACGTAATTACAAACAGCAGCGACTCTAATCGTGTTGCCATAGGTACTGAAGTCACATCGCTTTGCCTAACATAGGGCATAAATCAACACCTCTCATGAGTTTCCTTCCGTCATTCTTCCTATTCACCTTCTGAATAAATTTAGAATCGATAACATTCTGAAAAGAACACTACGCTTCCTGAGAAAAAGTAAGCCATGCATTTGGTGACAAAGGCTTGCTATAACTTTGATATACTTAACAAGACACAGTGAAAAAAAACTCTGTCCCTGACTAATGAATTATTCCAAGAACTATGTAAACGTGAATATATCAAAGTGCCTGTTTCTCCATGTATAAAACACAGAAAGAAAAACGGGAGTAAAAATACAGCTTCATCTAATGGAATTACACTAATCAATTATTGCACTCAGGAAAGCGCAAGCTCCTTTCCACTGGTTACCACAAAGCGTTCTTCTCTCTCCCCACAGGGTCCCGAACATTTCAGTCCTGGAACCCACTGACAATCTCCAAAAATCTGGGGATGGGAAATAAGGCTAGTGTTGGGAAAATGGACCAAACTACCCAACATAACTCTCTGGATTCAAATGTCCTCCTAATCATATAATCAACACAGAGCATTTCCAAAATGCTTTGCATTCCTAAAAATCCCTCCGACACAACGGGAGAGATTTAAAAGGGCACCTAACAGATTCACA
Source organism: Pedetes capensis (assembly GCA_007922755.1). NCBI lineage: Eukaryota > Metazoa > Chordata > Mammalia > Rodentia > Pedetidae > Pedetes > Pedetes capensis. The sequence goes on along the minus strand of VMDO01008161.1, from coordinate 59,333 downwards.
ATTTGGGCATGAGGCCCTGAATCCCTAACAAGAGCCCACACGCATAAGGCCCAGGAGCTCACACATTGAGGAAAATCCGAGGCGGGAAAAGGGCGAGCACTGTGTAGTTTTAAAGATAAATATCAGGGACCCAACAAAAATATAAATAATAAGATAAAAAAGAGAAACACAATAAAATAGCAGATTACTTATTATTTAAAGAGGCCGCCTCCACTTCCGTGCCCTAACGCTCAGTGACTCCACTTCCGGTCTCCCCCAAATCCCGGCTCCCCCAGATAAACTCCCCACGCCAACGAGAGCATGAGCTACTTCCGCGGGGCCGGCCACACACCGTCACCTAAATCCCGCCTGTTCCTGGACAGAGAAGCCTATCAAGCTGTGTGAGTCTCGCGGCCTGGGCGGGGGCACCCAGATAGACCCAACCGGACTGCTGAAGAGCGCGAGAAGAGCAGGCACACCTCTTCCGCCCGGGGCCCGGAAGGGTGATGTGGCTGGGGCATCGCTGGCCTCATTATGGTAAGAAATGCGGTTACCGGGTTGCGGACCTTCACGAAGGTGCTGTGGGCTTGTGCTAGGGATGGAGGATTGTGCGGTCGCCCACGGTGCGCGGGACGGGGAGTACTGTGGCTAGCGTGACTCTCGCGGGCTCGGAGGATGTACGAGCCCTGAAGCCCGGCGGTCCCAGTCTCCACATCCAGGGAGAATGTGGGCCAACCATCCAAGTATGACCCCGGGGTCGTGCAGCCCGGCCCCTCCCGCTGAAGTCGTGTTCCTACCTTGTTTAGCAGAAATACACTAGCTTGTCTTGTAGCGTTGTAGTTTCTTTTTTGTTTGTTTGTTTTTTGTGTTGTCTCTCCCTACCTGCTTCACCCAGGTGTTACGTGATTGTTGGATTTTTTTAAACCCTAGACTCCACATCTTTAATTTCACCTCTTGAATCAGACGCCTTTAAAAGGGCCTCTCCCACGTCGTTCTCTGAACCCTAAAGATGCTACTTGACAAACTGTAGTCTTTAACGACTAGAGTTCTCTGCAAAGGTGTATTTTTCTAGGAGCTTTATGTACCTCTCATAGTGATGTCTGGCCTTTTGCCCCCCCATACATACATTAGGATTTCATGCATTATGTGTTATTTTGTGTTATTGGAGATTGCTTTAATAGTTTAGACCTTTCAGAAAAGCTTTTATGTCACAAAATAGTAAAAGAAATTTCCAGGCAAAGTAAAGCCAGCATGCCCAGGGGATGGTTGTAACAAATGATAGTAATAGTAAGATCTCCAAAACTGCCTGAAGGCATTTTACCTTTGTTATGGTAAGGGCCAATATTTCCTACACAAGGTCTTGAAGTTGAATTTAGGAAGTCTATGTGCCAAATTTTGCCACTATCGACCTATTTCTACAGAAAGGATGCATACTTATAATCTGAAAAGTAACTATCACCCTTAAAAAGCTAAGAATTTCGATAGTGAAATTTACTACGTTCCCAGAAGCTGCTGTATAATCTGATACAGCCCACAGACCTTAGACAAATACTCAAAAACTTATTACTAATCTTGCCTGCTGCTAGACACCATGGCACAAACCTGTAATCCCAGCAGCATGGGAGTCTGAGGCAGGAAGATGACAAGTTTGAGGCCAGAGGCACCTTGGGCAACTTAGAGAGACCCTATCTCAGTGGGGATGGAAATGCAGTTCAGTGGTAGAGCATGAGGCCCTGGGTTTAGGGGGAGAAAAAAATTCTTCCCTTCTGCATGCTGGCTACTTTGATTATGGGTGGTGCTTAAGTCACAGTTTCTTCCCTGGACAAATTTGTTGTTGTTAGGTGCCGTCGAGTGGGTATCCAACTCATAGCGACCCTCATAGGGTTGTCAGTGGCTGACTGTTTTGGGATTGCCTTGGGAGTGGCTTGCCAGGCCCTTCTCCCATTTTTGCGGTGCTGGGAATCGAACTTGGGACCTCAGAGACTACAGCGCAGTGCTCTACCAACTGACCTAAATCCCAGCCCTTTGGATAAATTTAGCACCTGATAAAAGAAGAGACATTTGTTGGCACATCATTCCCTTTTTGAGTAAGAGTTTTACTTTCCATTTCAGCCTCTTTTCCAGCTTCCACAGGGTAAGATACACTTGTTGTTAAGAGTGTGGTTACTGAGTTGTTAAACTTAGAAAATTTGCTCCTTTTTCAATTTAAAAAGAATAAGACTCACTCTTATTCTTGCATATCTTCATGGAAGCTGAAACAATTATTTTACTCATAGCACAAGTCAAAGATACGTTTCTCTTTTTATCATCCTGTCATATATGCTAACCAAAAGCAATACAATTTAAGATCTACAGTATTTAAATTATCTTGCTCTGCCTGTTTTTCCAAAGTAACAATAATAACTGTCATTTATTAGCACTTTCTACTTACCAGGGTCTGTTCAAAAAAATAAATTTATAAAAATTGTCTTATTTTAAGCTGACAACAACTCCTGAGTAGATGTTTACAGGTGAAGGAAGTGAGAAACAAGAAAATTGACTTGCCTGAGATCACACAGCTGATTGATAGAGAAGCCAGGATTCAGACTTATCTTAATGTCCTGATGTGGGGATTCTTCATGCTGCTAATAAAAATACATCAGAACTGTGGATAAAATAAACCTTAATGATTTGTTGCCCTCAAACATATAGTTTTCCCTTTGTTATTCATGGGAGGTTGGTTCAAGGACCTTCCCAAGAGTACCAAAATCTGCCATTGCTCTACTTCATGTGGAATTCAGATAACTTTTGCTAGATATTTTCTCAAACTTTTGGAATTTTTTAAAAAACTTTATGTATACATGTATTAAGTGCTTAAAGAAAAATCTTGTGCAATGTGTTTTTTAAAGATGTTGTTGGCCACATTTTATGCATGAAAAGACATGAAAAAGATTAAGTACCTTGTCCAAGATCACATTGCTTATGAATAATGAAAGCTAAGGTTTAAACGTAATAGTGCCTTTAGTCTCCAAAGGAGGAGCCATTTCTACTATGCAGTAATGCCATTAATTCAAGAAATTCACAAGGAAAAGCAAAGTTTAGATAGGGTGGAGAGAGAATTAAGGTATAATTTTCATAATTCTTTTTGCATTATCAATTAAAAATGGCATCACAGTAGAAAGATAAATGTATGCTTAGTATTATACAAATAGCTTTGACCTCATGAACCTATAAAGGAATTCCATGAACTTTACTTTGAAAACCACTGTGTTAAGCTAATAGAAATCTGATGTGGCTGCTAATCTTCTGGCAAAGTGCTTGTAATTGTTTGCAAGTAAAAGCTTTCATGGAGTTTTGAGAAACTATAGATTCTGCCCTAGATGAGTCCAAATTTGGGGGCATTGATTATTTTTAAAAGCTCCAAATGATGCTAATGAGCAGCCAAAGCTTACCATGTCTAGCAACCAGTAATCCATTTTATCAATCAGTCTTTTCCTGATCTCATGGTCCAAGTACTTTTTTTATAGTGGGATTTGCTTTTTGTCCTTCAGAATACCTTCTCTTGTCAAATCATTTTAGCGGAGACTCAGTGTGAAGCCTTCATTCATTTTTTAATACTGTACTAATGACCACACAGGACCTGCAGCCATAGCCCTGTGGAATCTGATCTCGTCAGATATCGGAAGCTAAGCAGGGCCGGGCCTAGTTAGAACCTGGATGGGAGACCGCCGGGAACACCAGGTGCTGCAGGCTTGGGAGAAGGACCTGGCAACCCCCTCCCAAAAATCAACTTGCCGTTGAAAACCCTATGAACAGCAGAGAAGCACTGACAATAGTGTTTCTCCTGTTGTACAGAGGGTCGCTATGAGTCGGATACCGACTCCACGGCACCTAACAACAACAATGACCACACTATTTTTCACTGCTGTAATTACACTATGGAACTCCAAATGACCACCAATTTTGACAGTGAAGTAGAGTGTTGAGATGTATCTACCCTGGACTGTATCTTTACTTATAACCATGAAATTTTTTAGGTGGAAAGTATAAGTAGAGAAAGTTTCTATACATTTTTGAAACAGCACCAGTGAGATCAAGTGAAACAGACAAGTAGAAATGTTGATTTATCCAAGGACAAATTTATGTGTTAATTAACCCACATGTTTATAGCCAGCGGTACTGAAAAGATGATATGTGTTCAGTCAGTTCTGATTACTTATCTTGGGCAAATGGTAGGTTTGGGTGGATGGGTGTGTGTTTATGTATTCATTTGCAGGCTACCATTTATCCCTGCATTTCCATATTTTCCATTTTAAGAGACAATGTTGTTGTTGGGTGCCGTCCCACTCATAGCTACCCTACATACAACAGGCAAAACAGTATTGTCAATGCTTTTCTGCTATTCATAGGATTTTTAATGACTGACTGTTTTTTAGGAGTGGGTTGCTGGGTCCTCCCAAGGCTACAGTACTTGGTATTCCCAGGTGGTGTCCCATCCAAGTACTAACCAGGCCTGACCCTGCTTAGCTTCCGAGATCTGAGGGGATCAGACAAAAGTATGCTACAACTGCAGGCTTAGGAGAGAATAGTGGTACATAAAAATATACAAGAAGAAACTAGTTGGAAAATGCTGACTTGACCTAGATTTATAAATGATAAAATGCTGGCCCACTTTTTCAGTACTGTATAATATTTATCATAATTAGGTCAGCAGTGTCATATCTTGAGTTCCTGTATGCTCAGAGAAGAATAAAGTACTTTGGTTTCATGTACAAGAAATGAATGTTAATCTAAGTAAAAGTGTTAGTATTTAGTGTTTTAAGGTTTTTTAATATGCCACTGAAAATTTATTTCCAGCATAGGAGGCAGTCAGTATTTGAAGTGTTATACATAAAGAAGGCCTTATTCAACAAACTTGTTAAAACTTATGATAATTCTAAAAATACATGGAGCCAAAGTTATTGAATACTAATGAAAGTATCGTAAGTTCAATCAAAGTCATTGAACATTCTGTAGGCAAAGCATGTTTAGCATATTAATGTGTGTATTTATGCTGCTTTTTTTATTCTTGTACCTTTGCATTGCTTAGGTCTTTCCCTTTTTTCCTCTCTATTTCTAACTTTTGGGTGGTTTCCTAAGATTTGTAACTTAAAAGTTTTGTTACCAAATACCTTGAGCTTTTTTGACTGAGTATATTATACATCAAAAAAAATCTTCCACATTGAATTTTTACTCATATCCAAACATGATGAATATAGTTTTAGCATTCAGGAATAACTCAAATAAGACATAACAACAACAAAGTATGATACAAAATTGAGTCTGAAGAAAATACTCCTAATTTTTCAAATTTGAGATTAGATTAGATTTCAAATTTGACTTGAGATTAGAGAATTTTTAAAAAGGTTTGTCAACACTGCAAGCAATTTAATGATCATAACACTAAGTTTTGCGTTTACCAGCCTCCATCTTTTTGTTGATAAATTATTGCTTCTACTAGAATGGTGGCCAAATGAAAGACTCAAATAATTTCATTATTTCGCAAGATCAAATTGTGATTATATAAGTATCTGAGTCGTCAAGCTTATTTCCTTCTTGTTTGACCAAATTAACTCAATGCAATAGCTCTAGTTATTTCAAGTATATTGGAAGCTCTGATTAATTATGAGTGGTATGACAGGTCTGCATTGGAGAGGGATAATAGAAGGTCTTGGGAGAAAAAGAGGTGGATTTGTTTGTTTGTTTGTTTGTTTTAGCGGGGGAACCTCTTATGCTGTGTTTTAGAATAATTAGCCCAATTCAAAGAAGAGTGATCTATGGCCAAGGCAAGGCTACTGCATCCCACAACCCTAATGGTTGCTATTCTGGCTGTATTTGGTATTGTCCTCCAGAAGGTACCACAAGCAGCCCCTGAGTCAAAACAACAATATTAGAAACCTCTTTATAAAAAATAAAAACTTCTGGGTGTGGTAGACAGAAGGCTCACCACACATACACACAAAACCTATGTATATGTTACCATATGTAGCAAAAGCAACTTTTCATTCTACCTAAGAATTTTGAGGGGAGAAGATTATCCTGGATTATGAGGAAGAAGAGGCAGTTTAATGACAAAGATTCTTAGGAGAGGAAGGCAATAGGGTCATAGTCACAGAAATTGCACCTACCAGCTTCACAGTTATATGGGGACAGTAGTCAAAAACTACAGGTGGCCTTTAGAATCTAGAAAAGGCGAGGGAGCAGAGTCCTCTCAGAACCTCCAGAAGGAACTACCAAATCCATTTTATATTTCTGACATCTTGAAGTAAAAGATAATAAACTTGTGTTGTTTTTAGCCACTTTGTGCTAATTTGTTACAACAGTATAGGAAACAAATATTTCACTAAGGAGGAAATTTTTATTTCTGGTGTCTTCCACCACTGAATTAAGGGATGTGAACCACGTAAATTTTGTCACAAAATCTCCTTTAAATTCAATAAACACACTGTTAAAATACAAATATCTACAACCTTTATAGAGTGCAAGCTAATGGGACCCATCAAAATGTAAAATGTGAGTTGTCTTTTTGCAATTATGGTATTCTCTGTACCTCAACAAACCCCCTAAGAAAAACCTACACCAGTACAAGAATAGATTAATTTGTCTGTTGCACATTGTTTATAATAGTGAAGTTCTGGAGGCAAACTGCTTATTTACTATTATTAGTAAAATAATAATCCTTTTTTACAAATACAAAACTAAGACATTAATAAAGTCAACACAGCCAAGGTCACACCGATAGGAAGGAATAGGCCCAGAATTTAAAACTACTTTCTTTTAAAATTACTCTAGGGCCCATTTCCCTTTGCCATGGCCCTATCTTAGGCTACTAAAAAGAGTGAAGATCTTTGCGTTCTGATGGGAAATTTTTCTTTGTCAATTGTTTTGTTATTTTTAAAGGAAATTTTAAAGAGTTGTATGTATGGTAGTATCACATTAAAAAAACAACAAAACCTGAATGAATACGTACACAGTGAATATACACAGAAAAAAACAGCCAATGCCTTTTTATGTATTGTTAATGATAATCTTCTAGTTATACTAGGGAATGGGAAGAGGGCAGGGTCAAGTTTTGCAGGGGTTTTTTGTTTTGTTTTTTTGTTTTTTGGTTTTTTTTTTTTTGGTATATGTGTATACTATCTCAATGATTACATTGGCCATGTATTTAAAATAAAATGTAAAGACAAGAAAAATTATTAGTAACTAGCAAATAAGTTTAGACCAAGAGCATAGCGTATTGTGGGCCTGGTGTGTCTGTCTTCTAATTACTACTTTAAATGACTTTTAAGGTCATTACAAATCTTTTTTTTTTTTTTTTTTTTTTTTTTTTTTGTGGTATTGGGAGTTGAACCTAGGGCCTTGCACTGTGTGTTATGCAAGTCCTGGACCACTGAGCTGCACCCCCAGCCCTTTTTTTTCCCCCCCACTTTTTTTGAGACAGGGTCTCACTAAGTTAAGCAGACTGCCTCTGGTCTTGAACTTGAACTTGAACATGAACAATCCTCTTGCCTCAGCCTCCCGAGCCACTGGAATGGCAGGCTTGGGCCACCGTGCCCGCCTTGGTCATTACAAATCTTTACCTTTGCTTTTGTAGCACTGTTATTCACATCTTTAAGTTTTGATGTTCAAACTTAGGGATAGTCTTTAATTTATAATATTGTTTGTGGAAAATGTGGTATTTTCAGAAACAAAGTTATTGAAAAATATAAGGGGTGCTTCTGATTTCAAGATTATAAGTAGTTTATTGCATATTTTTAAATCACGATCACAAGTAAAATATCAACTATTGATACATCTTTAGTCAAGAACAACAGCTATGTAAAATGAATCTATGAACTTTAATATCTTTAATTGTAAAATTCTGTCCCTTGATTATTATTCAAGGACTGTTAGCAAAAACTATAGAGAAATATCTGCTTGTCCTGGAGAAATCCTTTTTCCACTTCAAAGTCATTTTATTTTGCTCACCAACTGGAAAATAAGCAGTTATTTCTTTAGCGAGACCCAAACCAAGGTAATGTGAATTTACAGACAGATATGAAAGTAGCCATACAATACTTGCCTTCATTATTTGCAGGTCTAAGGAGTAGCTGTAGGAATACTGTAAATCGGATGTTATCCGTATGTCTACTCATTTATTAAATAAGAAATCCTACAGTGGAGTGCCAATATGAGAGAAAAATCTATTTAAAACATATAAAATCAAGCCCTACTTCCAAGTATGCCATATAATGTGACCAAGGTCTGCCTCTAAATATAAATTGCTCTGTTCACACTAGTTTTGAGTTAATTGATGAGTCTCCTCTGTCAGCATACCCTGTGACAGTATCTGGGAGATATTTTTTTAAAGTTGTCTAATTCAATAACTTAACTATTTAACATTAAATAATATGCATTGGAATTAAGATGTTAAAAGATTCAGGTCAGTTTATAAATCTAAGTATATCTATCCTACCATTTATATATTCGAATGTGCATAAGATAAATGTGTTTTCTCATTGATGTTAATGTTGAAACTCTGAGACCTTTAAAATAAAGGATTGGTCTTTATCATGTAGCACTGTTACAGATGCTCCTTCACTTATGAGGGAATTATGTCCTTACTAAACTTATCACAGTGGGTCCAGGATGTGGCAATCCACTCCCAAGGCAATTCTGAAACAATCAGCCATTGAAAACCCTGTGAGAGTGACTATGAGTCGGACACTACTTGATGGCACCTAACAACAGCAACAACAACAACAAACACATCATAAGTGGAAAATACAGCACACAGCCTACCAAACATAGTATAGTGTAGGGTATCAATTGTTTATCCTCATGATCACATGGCTGACTCAGCTACACCTTACTACCAGTGCTCAGCTTCAGGAGACAGTATCCTACTGCATGTCGCTACCCTGGGAAAAGATCCACACTCAAGAGTACAATTTCTGCTGAATATATATTGCTTTCATACCATTAAAGTCAAAAACTCATTAAGTCATACCATTGTAAGGTGGGGAGTGTCTATGTTCTTAAAACATGTTAGTGTCATAATCTATGGCACAAAACTGAAGATTTGTTAGCTATTAGACTACTGCTAAAAATTACGTTTGGAAGAGTGGCAGGTCAACGCAAAAGAGGAAAACCCTCCACCAGATGGTTTGACACAGTGTCTGCAACAATGGGCTTAAACATAAATAAGATCGTTTGCCTGGCACAGAATCGGCAAGCGTTTCGATCTGCTGTACATAGGGTCACTGTGAGTCAGACTCCACTCGACGGCACCTAACAACAACAACAAAAATTAGGTGGGCCTGCAGCTGTACCATTGGTGTCTGATCCCCTCAGATCTCAGAATCCAAGCAGGGTCAGGCCTGGTTAGTACTTAAATGGGAGGACGCCTGGGAACACCAGGTGCTGTAGGCTTGGGAGACGGACCCGGCAACCCACTCCCAAAAATCAATCCACCATTGAAAACCCTATGAACAGCAGAAAAGCACTAAAATAGTGTTTCCCCTGTTGTACGTAGGGTCGCTTTGAGTCGGATACTCACTCCACAGCACCTAACAATAACAAAAACCCTGAGACCTGACAATTTTTTGGAGATTCTAGAATTTTCTTTCAGCAATCTTTGCTTCTCAAAAGTGTATATCGTTTATGAATTAGGAGTCAGAACAAAACACACTGTCCAAAAGTGAGGATCTTCAAAGCTGACCACTTGATAAAATAGTATATCTGATTTCCAAGTGGTGATAGATGTGGCTACCAAGTGGAAATTACTTCAGGCCTGTATTTTACCCTACAGCCTAGACCTTTCACTTAAGTATAGGAAATTTGTTTCTTCCTGTTTAGTTTTCCAAAATATCTTTGATGAGTAAATATAAATTCACAACACTATATGAAGGGTTATCTTGAATAAGTAAAAAATATTCAGTCTGTTCTACATTACTTTGTTAAATAATGTTGTTGGTGTTAGGTACCATTGAGTCAGGTCTAACTCATAGTAACCCGATGCTAACTCATAGTAACCCAATGCACAACAGAACAAAACACTACCCAATTCTGTGTCAGGCACGCAATCTTTTTTATGTTTAAGCCCATTATTGCAGCACTCTGTGAATTTGTCTAGTGGAGGGTCTTCCTTTCTTTCGTTGACCTGCCACTCTCCCAAACATAATATCCCTCTCCTGGGATTGGTCCCTCCTGAAAACATTGTCCACAATACCTAAGACTCAGTCAAGCCATCCTAGCTTCCAATGAATACTCTGGTTGCACTTCTTCTAGGACAGATCTCTTGGTTCTTTTGGCAGTCTGTGGTATATTCACATGCAGCACCATAATTAAAAAGCATCATTTCTCTTGTCTCTCATATTCAACATCCAGCTTTCACAACCATATGATGTGGTTGAAAGTACCAAGGCATGAGTCAGGCACACATTCATCTTCAATGTGACATCTTTACTTTTCAGCACTTCTAAGAAGTCTTTGGCAACAGATTTTCCCAGTGCAATGCATCTTTTGATTTCTTGACAGCTGTTTCCACAGGTGTTGATTGTAGAACCAAGTAAAGCAAAATTTTGAAAAACCTCAGTCTTTTCACCATGTATCCTGAGGCTGCCTACTGACCTAGTTGTAAGGATTTTTGTTTCGCTGATGTTGAGGCACAATCCATACTGCAGGCTGTGTTCTTTGATCTTCATCAGTAAATGTTTCAAATTCTCTTGACTTTCAGCAAGCACAGTTGTGTCATCTGCATAACACAGGTTGTTAATTAGGCATCATCCAATCCTGATGCCACATTCTTCTTCATAACATCCAGCTTCTTTGATTATTTGCTCAGCATAGAGATTGAAGAGGTATGGTGGTGAAATGATACTGCCCTGTTGCATACCTGTCTTGACTTCATACCCGGCAGTGTTTCCTTCTGTTCAGATGACTGACTCCTGGTCCATGTATAGATTTCTCATGAGTACAATTAAGTGCTCTTATATTTCCATTCTTTGCAGTATTATCCATATTTTGTTGTGATCCACACAGTCAAATGCCTTTGCATATTCAATAAAACATATATCTTTCTGGTGTTCTCTACTTTCAGCTAATATCCATCCAACATCAACAATGATGTCCCTGGTTCCAAGCCCTCTTCTGAATCCAACTTGATTTTCTGTTTATATACTGCTGCAGTCACTTTTGCATGATCTTTAGCAAAATTTTACTTTCATATGATATTAATGATAATATTCCATAGTTTTCACATTCAGTTGGATCCACTTCCTTGGGAATTGGCATAAATATGGATCTCTTCCAGTCAGTTTTCCAGTTTTTAGTTATTTTCCAGATCTCTTGGCACAAACAAGTTAGCACCTCCAGTCCTGCATCTGTTTGTTGAAACATCTCAATTGGTATTCCATCAATTCCCTGGAGCCTTGTGTTTCACCAATTCCTTCAAAGCAGCTTCCATTTCATCAGTACCATTGGTTCCTAATCATATGCAATTTCTTGAAATGGTTGGTTATCCACCAATCCTTTTTGGCATAATGACTCTGTATATTCCTTCCATCTTCTTTTGAAGTTTCCTGTGTGATTTAATATTTTCCCTGTAAAATCCTTCACTATTGTCACTCGAGGGTTGAGTTTTTTCTTCAATTATTTAAGCTTGAGAAAAACAGCATGTTCTTCCCTTTTGGTTTTCTATCTCCAGCTTCTTGTATAATTAATTAATTAATTAATTAATTATATTATTATATTATATTATTTTATTATATTATTATTAATTAATTAATTATAATTAATTTTGTCTTCTTGAGCTGCACATTGAGATCTTCTGTTTACTTCTTTAACTTCATCATGCTTTCCTTTTACTTTAGCTGCTGGACATTTAAGGGCAAGTTTCAGAGTCTCTTTTCACATGTAATTTGGTCTTTACTTTTTTTCCTGTCTTTTTAATAACCTTTTGCTTTCCTCCTGAATGATGTTTTTGATGTCATGCCACAGCTCACCTGGTCTTCCATCATTAGTGTCTAATACATCAATCCTGTTCTTGAGGTGGTCTCTGAACTCAGTTGAGATATACTCAAGGTCATACCTTGGCTCTCGTACATTTGTTCTAATTTTCTTCAGTTTCTGTGTGAATCTGCATGTGAGCAGTTGATGGTCTGATCCACAATCAGCACCTGGTCTTGTTCTGACTTTTGATATTGAACCTTTCCATTTCTCTTTCCACAAATGTAGTCAGTTTTCTTCCTGTGGGTTCCATCCGGTTCCATGTGTATAGTTGCTATTTATGTTGGTGAAAAAACTTATTTGTAATGAAAAGATCACTGGTCTGACAAAATTCTAGCATGTGACCTCCAGTATTGTTTCCGTCAATGAGGCTATATTTTCCAACTGCTGAGCCACCTTTTTTAACTTTTGTATTCCAGTCACCAGTAATATCAGTACAGCCTGATTACCTGTTTGATCTATTTCAGATTGCAAAAGCTTGTAAAAATCTGTGTTCATTTGTAACCATAATGGTAAATTTGAATAATAATCATTAACCAGCCTTTTTCCTTGTATATAGATGTTATTCTATCACTGACAGCATTGTACTTCAGGACAGATTTTGAGATGTCTTTTTTGATGATGAATGCAACCCCTTTTCTCTTTAATCTGTCATTCCCAGCATACTAGACCATATGATTATCTGATTCAAAATGACCTATACCAGTCTGTTTTAGCTCACTGATGCCTAGAATGTTGATGTGTATGTGCTCTATTTTCCCTTATGATGATTTCTAGTTTTCCTAGAGTTCATACTATATACATTCCACATTCCAATTATTAATGGATGTTTACAGTTGTTGCTTCTTATTTTGAGTCATGCCACATCAGCCAATGGAGGTCTCTGGGGCTTTATCCCACTCCCATCATTAGGGTAGACTTTCCTTTGAAGAGGCAATTCTTCCTGTCTTTTGAGTGCCATCCAACCTTGGTGGCTCATTTCTGGCACTATATCTGACAGTGTTTCTCTGCTATTCATAGGGTTTTCAATGGCTAATTATTTGGGGATTAGGTTAGCCATATCTTTTTCCCTAGTATGTTTTAGTCTGGAAGCTTAGCTAAAATCGGTCTACCATGGGTGACCTGGCTGGTATCTGTAATACCATGGCATAGCTTTCAGCATCACAGTAACGTGCAAGCTCCCACAGTATGGCAAACAGGAATCCTTATATGCTCTTGCATTTGTTAAAATATTATTATTCATTAACCATTTTCTAGTGACCGTACCCTTTCAATTAATAGAAAAGGGATTGATAAGAATGTCAATGAAATAGAGGGGATAGTTGTATACAGTTTGGCAGATGTTGTCATAGAAAGGTGTGTCTGTAACATGGAAACAAAGATCCTGACTGCTTGGTGCATAGAGTGGAGACAAGTGTGACTTCACAGAGCAAATGACTCTTGAGTTGATCCTATAAGAATAAATTAATTCTCCAATCGGGCAAGAACAGGTGACTTAAGCAAAAAACAAAGTACCCTGAAAAATATTTCATGATTTAAAAGATCTGGAAAAAAAAAACTAAACTCAATAATGAATTTTACTTTATCACTTTTTAAATCATCTTTCTCTTGCATGTGATCATATATGCTTAGCTTCTTTAGCTTCCTCTCTTCCCTTTAATATTTTTATATTGAAAGTCTCTGTTATTTTTTCTGCTGAACAGGGACATCTGTTTCCTTTAACCTTGAAACTACAATTTTATATCAGTGGACAACAGATGCTAAGCATTAAGAGGAATGCTATAGGTGATAGGCTAATGTCTGTAAGTTAGAAACACTCTTGACAAAAGTCTATCTAAAGCATTTTTCCAACTAAAACTATTTGTTTTAGTCTTTAAACCCGCAGAACAAAGTTGTATATATCATTTATTTTGTACATGTAAACAGTTTTCATTTGTAAATGGTTGCACACACGCAAATGTATATATACACATTCCACTTTAATAATAGGCGTGTTTTTAAGTGCATTTTTATCACTTATTATGAAAAGCTTCAAACATATGAAGGTAAAAAGAAGGGTAAGATGAACCTCTATATACTCAGCATTTTATCATCAGCCCCGCCACACACGTAGCAAGGAGCCAATCTTGGGCATCATATCATTTAAGCATATTTTAAAAGGCATTCATGAAAGAAAAAGAACATGTGATAAATCTTAAATATAGATACTCCATTAGGAAGATGGAGTCACTTTGCAACTTTCTTTTCCAACCACTTTAATACATGAATCTTTTGCTTGATATAATAAGTCTGTTCATTATTCCCTAAATATACAAATTGCTTATTCTTTGGGGGTTTTCCCCCAGGTTTCTCTCTTCTGGAGCCTGCTCTTTATTCTTCACTCATCTAAATTATGCCTTTTGTGGTTTGACTGTTGCTGCTTTCTCCTTGAAGCTTTTCCTCATAAAAACAATGTTTATCCCCTGATTGAAGCCATCCCTTGTACATGGTACAATGTTTTGCTACTTAGTTTTTAAAGTACCATCTTGTTCTAACTTGAGTGTAACTGCAGTATGCCTCAGTATTCTCTCATCTGTAGCATAATAGTAATAATAATGTCTACCTTGAATATGAGGATAAGTAGTGCAAAACAGTACTCAGTGAATGTCAGTAATTGTTGGCTGTATACTCCAGTGGGAATTAATCATGCCATGTACTTTTTAAAATTCCCAATCTAGCCTCATTCCTTAGACAAGTATACATTTTGTCATTTGGCTAAAAGTAAATTTGCTTTGTATTTCATGAGGTTTTAATCTAATACTATTTATTATTAGGGGGCTGGGATTTAGTTCAGTTGGTAGAGTGCTGCTATGCACTCTTGGAGGCCCTGGATTCAATCCCCAATACCGCAAAAATAGGAGAAGAATGTCATAATCCACTCCTAAAGCAATCCCAAAACAATCAGCCATTGAAAACCCTGTAAGGGTCGCTATGAGTTGGAAAGGACTCAATAGCACCAAACAACAACAAACTTACTTTATATTATTTATATTTATATTATATTCATGTCGAAAATGTGGCCTTTGAAAGATAAGCATTGTGAGATACTGTGTTTTCTGTGTAGAGTTGATCAGTTATCACTTGCTTTCACAGATGGAAAATTAAAACCCAACTTAATTAAAAAGCAAGCCATATTAAACTTTAACTTTGCTGTATCCCTGAAGAAATTATTTACGTAGAAAAACAAGCCTGAAAATGGTAATTGCAAATCAGTTTTGCTTCTCTTGCTCAGAACAAACAAACAAAACTTAGAAAATATTTGAATAATTCAGAAAAGTTGAGATTTAGGTAAAATCTATCTAGAGATAATCATTGCATTCTCACACTTTTGCATAAAGCTTTACATAGTTAAAGATGTGCTAGTTATGAAATCTTGCATCCTGTTTATCCTACCACTTAGTATTGTGCATAAGCATTTTTTGTCATTAGGTATACTGGTAAATAATAGGTAAGTTAAAAGGGATTTCTAAACAATTTCTCATAGTGTACGCTCTTAATATTACCCAGACTAGAGATAGAAAACCAAAAGGTAACAACACTGTTTTCTGTTTACTAAAAGTGAAGAGGATTTAAAACATTTGCTGAGGAAGATCAAAGAACACAGCCTGCAGTATAGATTGTGCCTCAACATCAACAAAACAAAAATCCTTACAACTGATTCACTAAGAAACTTCATGATAAATGAAAAAAAGATTGAGGTTGTTCAAGACTTTACTATACTTCATTCTACAATCCATACCCATATAAGGAGCAGTCAGGGAATCAAAAGATGCACTGCATTGGAAAAGCTGTTGCAAAAGACCTCTTTAAAGTGTTGAAAAGTAAAGGTGTCACATTGAAGACTAAGGTGTCGCTGACTCATGCCAGAGTATTTTTAGTCACATCATATGGTTGTGAAAGCTGGACATTGAGTAAGGGAGACAGAAGAATTGATGCTTTTCAATTATGATGCTGGAGACAAATACTGAATATACCATGGACTGCCAAAAGAACCAACAGATCTGCCCTAGAAGTGTAACCAAGGTGCTTCTTGGAAGCTAGGATGGCTAGACTGCATCTTACATATTTTGGACATGTAGTCAGGAAGGACCAATCCTTGGAGAAGGGCATCATGTTTAGGAGAGTGGCAGATGAAAGAAAAATAGGAAGACCCTCAACTAGATGTATTGACACAATGTCTATAACAATGGGCTTAACTATACATAAGATCTTGTGCCTGGCACAGAATCGAGGAGAGTGTTTCATTCTGTTGTACATAGGGTCACTATGAGTTGGATCTGACTCGAGGGCACCTAACAACAGCAATATCCAGTAGGAGAGGAGAGGCAGATGGATGTAACTCAGCTTGATCTAAGTTTTGAATATAGTTAGCCTACCTCTATTTTACTTTGGGTGGAAACCTATGATTTTCTGTATTTGACTATAGGAATTTATATGAAGTATTAAATAATGGATAATTTTTAAAAAGTCAACAGTGGGAAAAAAAATACCAAGTGCTTTCCTTTTAACAATGTCTAATAGTCTTGTGTTTGTTAAGGCATGGAACATGATCTCTTAAATTTAAAACATGTTTATTCCAGGAAAAGTTCAAAATTGAAAGAAACTCAGCAATATTTAATCTTTCACTCCAGGCTGCACCCAGCTTTGCACATATGAGATGGACTTGAGAGGTTAGTGCTTCCACTGAGGTTATATAGCCAACTGCTGGCAGAGAGCTTGGAGACCTTAGTGTTCTGTCTAGCAGCCTGGGCTCTTTGAACTCTGTATTAATTACATAGTGATTCAGCTTTGGTCAGTAATTTTGAATTCATGAAATTTTTCAAGTTCTTGAATATACAATCTGTATTGCGTTTCCTTGGCTAACCCAAAGAATAGAGTAGGAAAGTCAGCCTTTAGAGCCTTTCATGATTCTGCTTTTAAATGTTGTCGAGCATGTCATTCTGTTGGCCTTTTTGAAGAAATAAAAATGTGGAGACAGAAGCAGGAAGATCCTGAATTCATGTCCAGAGGCACCTTGCATAATCTAGCCAGACTTTGTCTCAGAAGATAAAAATCTGAAAAGTGTGCTTGGATATAGCCCGGTGGTAGGTGAAACACTTCTAAAGTATGTGCAAGGGCCTGGGTTCTACTTCCAGGTACCAGTAAAGCAAAATAGAATAAAATAAGTATGGTTCTTAATATCGAATTATGTGGCATTTTTTACCTAAGTAGTTTTTCTTTGATGTTAATTTCTTTTTTTCTCTTTTAGTCTGCCATTTTCAATTTTCAGAGTCTGTTGACTGTAATCTTGCTGCTCATATGTACATGTGCTTATATCCGATCCTTGGCACCCAGCCTCCTGGACAGAAATAAAACTGGGTATGTTACTAATGATGTCTAATCACTCAAATCATTTTTTTAATAGACATTCAATGTAAATTACCTGGTAAAATAGAGTGTTTTTACTTTTCTGATACTATTACAAAAATTTTCTTTGAAAAAGAAGATTGCATGTGGAAATGTCTGCCCCTCATTCCTTTGGGGGTAGAAATGCATCCATAACATGCTACATTAAAAAAGGAGTTCTCAGGGCTGCCAACCTTACAGTAGAGGTTGAGTGGTAGTATATTTCTCCTATATCCCAAACTTTTTGGCACCAGGAACCAGTTTTGTAGAAGACAAGTTTTCCATGGACTACCGATCTGACAGGAGGCAGAGCTCGGGCCGTAATGTAAGCGACAGGAGTGGCTGTACTTACAGATAAAGCTTTACTTGCATGCCGCTCACCTCCTTATATGGCCTGGTTCCTAACAGGCCTTAGACTTGGGGATCCCTGTCCTACATAAAAGACACTCCCCCAAAAAATACCTATTTATGTGTTGTAAAGTATAGAGTAATACAGTCAGTTGTTTGAAAGGTTTTTTAAAAAAATCTTTGTCTCAGCCAGGCTTGGTGGCGCTCGCCTATAATCCCAGCGCCTCCGAAGGTGGAGGCAGGAGGCTCGCAAGTTAAAGACCAGAGGCAATCTGCGCAATTTAGTGAGACCCTGTCTCAAAAAGAAAAAAATGGGCTGAGGGTGCCGCTCAGTGGTCCAGCACTTGCAGAGTATGGAAGTGTGAGACCCTGGGTTCAACCCACAATACCGCAAAAAAAAAAAAAAAAAAAATCTTTGTCTCTATTTACATGAATATTAAGTACTATTTCATATTGATTTATATGTAGGGAATATTGTCTGTAGAAGAAATGTTTAGATTCTGCCCCTTTCTATTACAATTACATGTTTTCTGTGAGACTCATAATGAATTTTGCTTTCATTATATATACTATGCTTAGATGGCGATCTAGATAGATTGTATAAAAATGAGTTTTTGATGACTTCACCATTTAAAATAACTTCATTTTTGGCTGATTCAAAGAACATAGATCTTAGCAGCAGTAAAAGACTGCTTCTTTGTCTTTTTCCTCATTTTATAGACCTAATAGCATTATCAGCAGATGGATTTACAGCCTTAGAAATTACGCAGCATAATTGTATTGGTTTTTATCAACTGAGTTTTTTTAAAAAAACAGCACTAAATAATGGGATAGTACAGACATATCTAAGTAGAGAAATATGTTGAAACAGCTAAAATGGTACTGATAAATTTCTGAGTTAAATCCAAGTTAAGATTTTGTATTCGTTTAAAAAGCTTTTATATGGTGTTGTACCAATTTTCTAATGACACATTGTTATTTCTAGAATTTTAGACCCAGATTCTGTGATATTACAATTTCAGACTGTTTTTTGGAACTCTAAGCTTTCCCTGGAGAAGCATCAGATATTTTTTTATAGGCCCTAAACTCTTTTTCAGCCTGAGTAGCTTTAAATTATTAGTGTTTTTTGATCAATAAATTCTTAGAATTGAGGAACCTGTATGGTTTTGTGTATACCTATAACCTATTGTCTTCCATTTTTCAATGAAGAAATGTAAACCAATTTTAAGGAATATGTTATTGGTGTCATATGTGCCTTTAGCCTATGTATTACTGAATATACTACATTAGTCGCTATTCTAAGAAATTTCTGCATAATCTCTCATTTGTTCCTAACAACATATGAGAGTAGATGCTGTTATTAAAGAGATAATAATAACTGGTTCACAGCTATACATCCATTAAGTGAGACTGAATTTAAGTGCAGTCTGACCTTGATGCATAATTCATATTATGTTCATACATAGAATTGAAAGGAACACCTTTAATCTGATTCTTATTTCTAGAGTATGTGTTTTTAATGTCATAAGTAAATACTGTCACCAGAGTTCATGGGTATCGATTATGTAAATATAGAGCTATAGTCTATAAAAAATAAATTTTTGATAATGTCAGAATGCATCTAAAATGTGCCATCATTTTCTCAAATCAATACCTAATGAAATTGGCATATTAATTTTCTGCTTTGGAAGGTGGTACTTTAGGTTGATGGGATTAACACAGTAAGCCTCTAGGCAAATTTTTGTCATTCTCATATTAATATACCTTGGCTTTGACCTATGACAAACATATATTCCAATTCATAGCAGTTTCCGTCTACCAATGGTTGATAGACCATTGTGTCCTATTTTCATACATCCACTTTGGCTCACTGTCAAACAAGCAGATTTCAGATATTAAGCAAAGCATTAAGGTTAAAATGCCAGTATATAATTACTTTTCTATATAATATTGACAGAAATAGTTTGCTTTTCCCAGTAATCAGTAACCACTTTTGTTTTTGTTTTTTTTTTCATTCTGTGCAGACTATTAGGAATATTTTGGAAGTGCGCCAGAATTGGTAAGCGTCTCTAATCTCCCTCTGTTTCTTTAGCCATAAATTGTTGACCAATTTATTTATGTCTTACTCACAGAAATCAGATATCACTCTTTAAGTGTAGGCTTCTCAGTTTTGTGTACTTCTGCAAATGTTTATAAAGTTCCACCACGTCCTTTTCCTTGTATTAGATTAAATGGATTCTTCACAATATTTTATTAACAGGGAGATGGGAAACAAGAGAAAAATCTAATTCAGATATTAAGTACCGTGCATTTCTGTTTTTGAAGTGATTCCAAACTAATATGCATAGTTTTATGTACACATGTTCATGCTATACAGCATGCTATTCTGTATCTTATATACCATTTTGATAAATGTGGATGTTTCTCATCTAGTGAAAAGCTTGAGATTATTCATATCTTAAGTGTGATTATATAAATGATAAACTCTTATCCCATTGTCACATGTATATATGCATATGTATATATTACATACATACATACATACATACATATATAAACATTTAACACTGCCGATCATAGAGTAGACCCAAAATGATTAGTAAGTGAATGAATTAAGTTATATATTACTGCTGTAATTCACCACCATTTTCTAAACTAGATTATACCCTTTATAAACATACCTGATACCAAAACCACCACTGGCATTTGTACTTATACCACTTACAATGAAAATGAATACTTCTTGTCCTCTTTGGAATTATTTGCATGACCAAAACTTTGGTTTGGTTTGGTTTGGTTTGGCTTGACTTGGTTTGTTTCTTTTGAGATAGAATCTTACTGTGTAGTCCCAGCTGGCCTCAAACTTGTATTGATCCTCCTGCCTCAGCCTCTGGAGTGCTTGGATTACAGTCATGCATCACCACACCTGGCTCTTTTTTCTTTTCTTTTTAATACTTTTCTTCTAATACTAAATTTGTATTTAACAACCTTTTTCTTTCATAAAGCTGTCAGATTTTCATAATGCAGAATAATATTCTGCCTTAGACATATTATCTAGCTAGCCAGCTTAACAATATCTTGAATGCTCCAATCATAGCCCTTTGAGCAGGATGGGGGATTAAAGAGTCGTTTCCCTTAGATAAACTATGTTCCTCTTACAGTATTGTGTTTTATCTTGGTTTCCAGCTTCTTGGATATATGGAAAATTTAAGAGATGGTCCATAACAGGAAATAAAACTTAAGTTCTTATAATATGTAGAATATTTTCTAAAGAAAATGACCTAGGAATCAGTGTAATACACTTAAAGGTAATTATAGCATAACATCCCCCACATGTCTGTCAGCTTGTCATGCTGTGGGGGTTTGCATGTTGCTGTGATGCTAAAAGATATGCCATGGGTATTTCAAGTACCAGGAGGGCCACACATCTGAACAGGTTTCAGCTGAGCTTCCAGACTAAGACAGAATAGGGAGAAGGACCTGGCAGCCCACTCCCAAAACAATTGGCCATTGAAAACCTTATGAGTAGCAGAGTTGTTGTTGTTGTTGTTAGGTGCCATCGAGTCGGCATCCGACTCATAGCGACCCTCTGTACAACAGGGGAAACACTATTGTCAGTGCTTCTCTGCTATTCATAGGGTTTTCAATGGCAGATTGATTTTTGGGAGGGGGTTTCCAGGTCCTTCTCCCAAGCCTACAGCTTCTGGTGTTCCCAGGCGGTCTCCCATCCAGGTACTAACCAGGCTCGACCCTGCTTAGCTTCCGAGATCTGACAGGATCGGATGCCACAGGGCTACGGCTGCAAGCGAGTAGCAGAGTGGCACTGTCAAATATAATGTCAGAAAATGAGCTCCCCAGGCTGGAAGGCATTCAAGAAAGGACTAGGGAAGAATTACCTCCTCAAGGTAGATGCAACCTTAATGACAAGAATGGAATAAAGCCCCTGGGACCTCTATTTGCTGATGTGGCATGACTCAAAATGAGAAGAAACTTAGTGGGTGCAACAATGGACTCAAACATAAAAAGACTGTTTGCATGACACAGTGTTGTGTAGTGTTTTGTTCTACTGCACTTAGGGTCACTATGAGTTAGAACTAACTCACTAGCACCTAACAACAACATAGCATAAACCAGTCTTCCTGTCTTTGAAGCATCGTATGTTCACTATTGAAGTAATTGTCAGAAATTTTTCTTCCATGGAGCTTTTAATAAAAGATAAGACTCCATTAACAGTGGATGTTGTAAACACAATACTAAATTATCTAGAAGTCCTTTCTAAATCTGTGGTGATAAGATTCTTTGGCCTTTTAGGTTTGTAGAAAATGGTACTATAAGCAAGAAGAGCTTCACAGAAGAGGACTTCTTTAAGGCCCTAATTCTAATATAATGACTATCTTCCAGAGGATTCAGTGTATGCTTTGAGCATGTTAGTTGCCCTACCACTGTGCTTTTGGTCATACTCTACCCTCTCTTAGAGATAGAGATGAAAATCTTCTTTTATAAGAAGTATTGACCTTAAGTTAGTGGGAGCACAGATATAGCCTTGATAAATGTTTGTTAGTCAGGAGACATTTGGGAATGTCTAAAGAAAGTTTTCATTATCAAAACTAGACTGGGAGTCATACAGGGGTGTAGGTCAGGGATCTCACTAAACATCCCAGAATGCACAGGACAGCCCTACATGACACAATAATCCAAGCCAAGATGTCAGTAGGGCTGGAGTTGAAAAGGCCTGGCCCAGATTTACAGAGATTTGTGGTGCAGACTTATCTGGCACTCAGTCATGCACAACAGCTGCAAACCCTAAAATTACAAGAAATCTTAAGCACTTTAAAAGGAACCAAGAAGAAAAAGATAGAGACAGAATAGCACTCTCAATAGATAATGCAGATAGTTAATGGTAAATGTAAATATATTTAAACCAAACTGCTTGCTTCAGAGACAGGTCACCCAGAAAAAGAAATAGAAGAATATTGCCGAGTAACAGTAGTGAGAATACCTCAAGTAAACTGCAAAGAGAAAAACAATGGCAGAGTAGGTCTGGTGTTAGTTTCCATCTCAGTTATTTTGTTAAGTTGCTAACTCATTAAGAAAATATGACAGTACTTAAAATCCATTTTATAATATATTAAAGAAATATGTATAGTTCAATTCATTAGCCAACCCAGCTGACCCTTTTGTTCATAAATATTACTTGAAGAGAGTATAACTAAAAGTTTAAGACATCTACCTTGTAGCTTTCTTGATTTCCTGTAATATGATCTATTTTTATGTCTAATTATAAATGTTCCCTTCTCTTTTGTGTTCGCATGTTTATTATTTCCATTTTCCTTCCTTGACCATATAAATGTTATAAGTAAATGGTTCTGTTAAAGTACCCATCATTACCAATTATGTGAAAGGAATGACTTTTTTTTTTGGTCAAGTAGCTTTGAAAATGTTGGTGCCGATAGTTGCTTTCTCAAGCACATGCTCCTCTCTTTTCTTCACACACAATATATCCACAAAGAAAGGATGCAGTTTTAATGGGAAAAGACCTAGCCAAACCATAGTATCATGTTACACATCACATTACAGCAACTGTTTTGTATTCACTTACACAGACCTAAGACCAGACAAGAAGTACCATTTTTAGTCAAGTTCAACCAAAGATGTTTAGCTCTCCCACATGGCAATCTCTTTTAAGAAGATTGAAAACAGGAAAATGAAACCCATATGTAAATTAGACCATTCTAAGTTAGGAGATAAGAAGGAAAAGAACTTCCTCCAAAATCATTTTCAGCAGATGGGAAATTTAGGACAGTATTAATTGCTTCCTTTAGCTATTTAATAAGATTACCCTAAATAATTCTTATTATCTAGTCCCAATAAGAGTGATAGTCTTGCTTATGCAATCGTTTTGAAATTTTAAAGACATGGATGTTTTACCACAGAATAATTAGCATCGTTTAAAATTGTAACCCAATATGCTTTTTTAATTTTAAAAGGCTTTTTTTCCTTTTTTCCATTTGAAGTGATGGTACTATAAAAAATTTTTTTTCACTTTTCTAGATTTTCCTGTAACTGGAAAGCAGTCCATTAAATGTCTATAGTTAAAAAGAAGAAGAAAAAAAAAAACCTGCCTTCAGAAAAACACCAAATGTTTGCTTTTTGAATACATACAATTTTTTGTCACTATTGTCATTGAACAGGCAAAAAGATACAATCTTACAATATGGTAGTGTGGATTCAGTGAAGAAACTCTGAAAATGAAAATGACCTTGAAAATTTAGTTAATAAGGGAGGTCAAAAGTAGCATTTTCCATGGGTAGTTAACTGAACTTCCCATGTGAAATAAGGAGCTTAGTTACTGGGATGGAGCTGATTTTTAAACACAACACCATAGGAAAACGCAAGAAAGGGGATTACACACCTGTCTCTAACAAAGGACACCAACTATATCTCAGACTTATTTCTGTATGTCATTTCTTACTTTTTCCTTTGTTATTTCTGATACCTTATGAACTAGTGTAGCCTTGAAAATAAAAAGAATTGAAAAAAGTTAAGATGAATTTCAGTTAACTCACAGTCACAGATCTTCTATCTGTTTGTAGGACAATTTCACAAGCCAACTTCAGGTCTACATCAGCAGAAGAAAGACTACAAATATAAGCACTCATTAAATGAATATGCAAGTTGACTCATACAGAAGTAGTTGTTTTTGAGTGCTACATTTCTCACCTAAAGTAATCATATTACACGTCAAGCATCCCTAATCTGAAAATCTGAATTGCTCTGAAATCTAAATCAGATTTTAGAGCATTTCAGATTTTTAGACAAGGATTGTACAGCCAGTGAAGTCTATGCAGATATTCCAAAATCCGAAAAACTCTGAAATACTTCTCACCCCAAGAATTTTACATAACATATACTCAGCCGAGCCGGGCATGGTGGTGCACACCTGTAATCTCAGTGGCTCAGGAGTCGTAGGCAAGAGGATAGCAAGTTTAAGACCAGAGGCAATCTGCGTAACTTAGTGAGACCCTGTCTCAAAAAGTAAAAACAATGGGCTGGGGGTGCAGCTCTATGGTCCAGCACTTGCAAAGCATGCAGGCACAAGGCCTTGGTTCAACCCCCAGTACCGCAAAGAAAAAAAAATACACACACACACACACACACACACACACACACACACACTCTCAGCCTATAAAAGATTTGGTACAGTATCTGTCTGAGAAATATTTTTTTCTATGTTTTTTGTTAAGTGTTTTATTTTACATCTCTTTTTTAAATGCAATTATATTGACCACCCTGCTTATTTTCATCTGTGAATGATTTCTTTCCCCTCTCCAAGTGTCTTGAATTACTACCAATAGTGCAAAAAATTATGGCAGAATACTATGTGTTGGATTTCTTCTTACAGATAGAAATTTCCTTTTTTTTCGAAAACAAAATTAAGTATTTCCTTGGCTTTGAGTTGCTGGGGATATTTTTCTTGGGTCTGTCTCCTGCATTCTGCGTTGTATTTTTTTAGCATCTGGGCTTAATGCAGTGGCTTAGGAGTGGTGCTGTCAGGGTTTCCTAAATACATGAAAGGAAGGTGGTCTCAGACATAAATCAGTATAGTTTAACCCATTCTGTATAGAACTTGTTTTTGTGTTGCATCTAATTCCTTCTTTTACCCACTCCTCAATGTGTGGACCTTATAAGCAAGAACTTGATCTTGATTCTTATTTCTCCCTCTCCCATAGTAATAACCTTTTAAAATATCCATATTAGTCACCCATTTAATCAATATGAATATCTGGATTTTTTTAACAGGTGAACGAAAGAGTCCTTATGTTGCGATATGCTGTATAGTGATGGCCTTCAGCATTCTCTTCATACAGTAGCTTGGAAAAATGCCAGAAGCCAGTATTTAATTACCATCGGATTTCAATGTGAATAAGGACTTGCCTGCCGAAAATAGTGGAAAGAATGGTTAACTCTTTTATCTCTGAACCTTGAATGAGATAAATTTCCAGATGCTGTTCTCTATTTTTGTTATTGGACCAAAGTTCTATATAAATAATTAAGATGTAACCATTTAATACAGAAAGAGTTTAATAGTCCGGAACAAATCAACTTCAGTACTGTTGCTATATTATTACATTCTGCAAATGTCATTCTGTTGTGTCAGATGCCAGTTTTTAGTAAGATATCTTTTAAGGCACAAGGTAGAAAACAAAAATGGTAAAAATTACTCGTGTTCCTTTCACTATGATATAGAAATGATAAATCTTTATAGAACAAGGCATTTTTCGGGGCTGGCCTTTTTTTATTGAGAAAACTGGTTTTATTTTGTGTTGATAAGAATTACATTCATATTTAGTAACGCTTGTATTTTTTCTGTCCACACCATTTTGATCATTAACCAGAGTACCTCTTACTCCTAGCAAATACTGTAGTTTATTACATGTGTTTAAAATATTTTAAAACAAGCTTATGTAATTCTTAACCAGGAAAATAAGTGATATGTGACTTAAAAGTAGTATTGGGAAAATGTTCGCATTTAGTATAAGACCATTTCAACTACAGCTGGAATAGTACCCTCTGAGGCCTTTGGTCAAGTATGAACAGTTGTCTTAAGCCAGAATTTGACCATGTAGCTATCATTCTCTGAAAAAGACAACATTCTTAGAATAAAAAGGCAAATAGAACAATTACAGAATAATAATCATATGTGTGTTATTCATTCTTTTTAGTTTCAAATCTGCAAAATGGAACAGTTATTTTAATTGCCCCAAATGAAGTGAATTTTCATTTCATTTTTTTTAATATAGCACTTTAAATCTAGTTTATGGTCTGTCAACTTGAACTAGAGTCTCTTCTGTAATTTTGTAGGTAATAAACAGTTCTCAAATCTGTTTAATCAGTATAGGATGTGTGTCTCTCAGCTTTGATAATTTTGGAGGAAAATGATTTCAACAGTTTTTAGTTTAGGCAAGAGGAAATACTGAGAAAGTGACAAAAATTTTACAGTCGGACAGTTACAGGTTTATAGTTAACATTTCATAAAGTTTAACTGAAATCCCGATACTGTTTTGAAAGCTAAGAGAAATTTAAATCTTAGTTAAAAATTATCATAGATAGTATTTATTAGATAGTGTACTTAGCTAAATTCCCAATAACGATGAAAAGAAGAAACTTTTTTAAGAAAAAATTATTTAAGAATTATTTCTGTTAGTAGCTGTTTTTACAGAAACAAACTACAGAATTCAAACCTACCAATGCTTTTTTTTTTGTTGTTGTTGTTGTTGTTTTGTTTTTTTGTTATTTTGTTTTCTGAACTATGTAGCCCAAACTGGCCTCAAACTCATGATCTTCTTGCTTCAGCCTCCCAAGTGCTAGGATTACAAGCATGCATGACTACATCCAGCTAAGCCACCAATTTCTAAAGATCACTTTATTTGGAATGAATTCTAGGGAAATATTTAGTAAATAAAGCCTATTTTGTGTTACTTTTCTTTCTTTCTCAGTGTATTTATTTTATATTTTTGGCATGTCTGTGGCTGGTTAAAAGTGGTATATTTTGCCTTGGACAGATAACTAGGTTATAGTAATTGTTCCTACTCTGAACTGCCTCTTGGGATTTACATTAGGATTTCCAGGGTATCCCAAAAATAGGACTCTCTTCTCAGCATATTCATGCAAAGGAAAGTCACCTTTCTGGGTCTGATTTCTGGGTGGCCATCTGTTGTCCATCTCTGCTGCCAGTTGGACTTGCCAAAAGCTTTGTCAACTTTTTTTTAAGGCTAGCAGAAATCTAATATGAATAAGTGAAGAATGAAGAATTCATTCTTAGACAGTTCTTTTAATTTGGCATTTCAGAGGAAATAGGTGGAAAGTAGACAAAATAACTTGGAAAACTTTTTGTTGTATGTAGACACTGATCAGTGAGAGGCCACTTATTTCCAATCTCAACCACTCTGACCTTTTTAAACAAGCTCTTTGGAAGGTAAGGGAAAGACACAGGATCCTTTAAAGAAAAACAATTAGCATTTTCTTTAGTGTATTTTTTTTTTTTCAGTTACTACTGAATCCTGTTCTCTAAACCAAAGAGCAGGGTAGGTAGTGTTAAGTCCACAGATGATTCAGATGTTTGTCTGTGGTGAGTGGGAGAGAGGTAATGGTATGTGAAAGCATTAAAGATCAACTTGCACATCAAATGGTCTGTCTGTGTCACACACTGGCTGCAAGGCTTGAAAGGAGGATAGACATTTAAGTCCACAGCTGGAAGGTTAAGGTGCTTCCCTAACCTCCTTTCTGTCTCTAGAATCTTTTGATTCCATATCTCTTAGAATTGGTTTTGTGCTAATATTTGTTCCTGATTGACTTCATCTATGCCAGTTGACAGTAGCATATCTTCTTTCCAGGCTACTTTACAAGATGGTCAGTCAAAAGGCCACATAATCTGTAGAATTTCCCTCGTGGTTTAAAAAAGCTGTGATTCAAGTCCATTGTCTTGTTAAATCCAATCCTGCCATGCCAGGCACTACTCTAGAGACTCTTACATGTTCAAATTCAAGAGGTTTTTTTGCTAGGAATAATAGTAATATGTAAATGGTAATAGATTCCTTTATCTTGGTATTAAGATAATTATTCTAGTTTTGCAGTAAGACAAAATAGAAGTTTAAATGAATTAACTTTGCCAAGTTTACAAAGTAAAAATTGAATAAATGTGTCTCTTTTGTGAAGATGTGTTTAACATCTGTAAATAATTTGTGTTTCTTTCAAGAAGCATTTATAGGATGCATATGGTATGTTACCATTGAAAATAGAAAAGCAAATACTGTTTCTTTCCTGTAGTTATAAGGTAACAGGTGAGAGATGAAGTTATAGGTACGAAATACAATGTAATACCAGTTATTTCTGAGATAATTCCAGGATTTTAAAGCAAGGATGATTGAGGTGTTAACTTCCTTCTAGAAGAGCAATGGATAAGTTGATCTTCAGAGCATTGTGCAAAAACACATGTATGTTGAGAACTATACATACATACCTACCTTGTTGTGCCACATGTGGAGTATTGACATGACCCAAAAAAGGTGGACAGAGGTGAAATCCTAGAAGGTCTCATATTTTCTTACTCCTTTCTGTATTACCTACCTCAAAATTGAAGTTGAATTTTTTCTCCCCAACCTAACACAGAAGTCCATAATTAAATTCTCTCTTGGTAATATATGCAAACAATTTCAAGTATTTCCATGTCTACCTAAATTCAGGAGTAGGAATACAATAGTATATTCTCCAGAGACTCACCTAAGAGGGAACAAACCATTCAGTTCAGTATTTTGAGGACTCTTTAAGCTCCTATTCTATCCATGTCAAAAGCAACTCTGACTGTGTAAAGCACACACCTGCACAAGAAGCAGAGATGATTACATGCTCTACATTTCCTTGGTACACAGAAAATATTTCCAATAAACAAAGATTTGTGCTTTTATGAAAGCTTTTGAGAAGTTACTGGATACTAGAAAACTAAGAATAATGAAAGAATCTTGGGTACCACACTTCACTTTCTTTGGTATCCATTCAGTAATAATAAATGTTCGAAGTATGTACCTGACTAATAACAGCTTTGTGATCACCACACAGCCTTGGTGTTTTGGTTGGTTGGTTGGCTGGCTGTTTTGGTTTTTTGGTAGTTGTTTTTGTTTGGTTTGTATGGGGGGGTTGTTCATATTGCTTTGTTTTGTTTTAGGTTTTCTTCCCCAGTATTAAGAGGTTAACCCAGAGCCTTACATATGCTAGACAAGTGCTCTACCACTGAGCCACATCCCCAGTCCTCTTTTTATTTTATTTTATTTACTTGTTTGTTTGTTTGTTTTGAGATGAGGTCTCACCTAAATTGCATAGGCTGCCTCTAGCCTGAAACTCATGAACCTCTTGGGATTACAGGCATGTGCTAGGGGGCCCAGTGAACCTTGTTATTCTTAATCAGAAAATCAATACAAGTTTCTAAAAAGTAGCTTCATAATTGTTATTTATATACAACTTTCTAATGATTATACTTTGCCCCAAACTGATCCAAAAATAATGTGAAATGCCATTCCCATATCAGAAAAAGGAGGAGGTGGAAATATATTTCCTCTGATAAGGGTACAGTTAATTATCCTAACTTCTGGTCAGTTCATGCCTGGTGTGTAATAAAAATCAAAATGAACTATCAAGAGCCTCATTTTATTGCCAGATGTGTGAAAGCAATGTTTACAGGTTAAAAAATTGGAATTTTCACCTTTTTAGTAAGATGGGGATAGATAAACTTTCTAGTTTGTTAGCCTTTGTTTTACCTACATTTTAACTGATGCCTGACTTAGGTTAGTTTTTGAATGGTAGTGTTTTCCTTGTTTTGCATCTTAAAACTGTTCATTCCATCATGTTTTTTTCAAAAGCCTAAATGACTAGTGGTTTACTTTGGATATGATGGCTTTAATGCCCCCAGAGGTGGTCAAAATCTAATGAAAGTTATAATTATTACTAACAATTACTTTCAACCTTGTTCTCAACTGAGAGCTTTCAGATACACAAACATTCTGGCAAGTAAGCAACTGTCATTTTCTGTCCAATATCTGAGAATGCCATCAGAATCAGATCAGTCATCCAGTTTATACTGTTCGTTGAAAAATATGAAAAAGCTTGTGCCCTGCTTTGGAGAGCATAATCTTTCTACTGCTGTCTTCCCAGGATTTAATCGACCTTTGTTAAGCCTGTTACTGGAAAAATTTTACCTAACCAAATGAGTTGCAGCCACTTTGTTTTTAGTAAGTTAGAGCTCAAAGATTTCAGATAAGAATAAGAAAATAATATCTAGTTAACTTCAGCATATATTGTAAACCTTCCTCCCCGCTGCACTATAATTAGTAATTGATATAAGACAATAGAAAAATTACTAAATTTCTAATCTCTAACAAAAGAACTCAAAAGGGCTTTTCTTTAAACCATAGAACTTAACATATCCAGGAAAGCAAAATCTGTTTTCAGTTCACAAAGTTTATGTTAATCTCCTTCACTAAAACAGAATCATCTAGAGGGAGAATAAAAAGTGAGAAACATTGGAAATTAGGGTAACTTATTTCACACACAATTTGGGGAAGATAAGAATGCCCAGGAACATTGTAATATCCAGACACTAATTATTAAGAGTTTTATTCAACAAGGGATGTGGCCTAGGAACAATTGTGTAGGGATATAGGTCTTACTGCCAAGGTGC
Organism: Pedetes capensis; assembly: GCA_007922755.1. Lineage (NCBI taxonomy): Eukaryota > Metazoa > Chordata > Mammalia > Rodentia > Pedetidae > Pedetes > Pedetes capensis. The sequence goes on along the minus strand of VMDO01008161.1, from coordinate 28,345 downwards.
TAAAATCTGAAGTTTACCAGCCACTTCCAACATAATTGGATCAACTATGTTTCTTAGTCTAAATAATGGAAAAGTAATGTGGAAAAATATTAAACTATTCCAAAAGAAATAAGCATTTAAGGTATAAAGGACTTTAACAAGGCCAGTATTAAAGAAATAATTTTTGTAGTAGTATCCAAATGTTAAATACTGATCTGCAGGCCCAACACAACACCAACAGATTTTACTTTGGAAATTGTAAAGTTACAAAAATGTGGAGAATACAACATTCATTAGGAGTCTTAAAAAGGAGAAGATAATATTTTCCTTTTAATTTTATTTGATAGAAATGCAGTTTATCCTTCGCTTTTTAATGTTACGCACAAGTCAGACCTCTAGTAAATCTTGGAAAGTGATAAGAGAGCTGTGACTTGTAATGTGTTTTTAAAGTGTTTACAGTATGGCCAGGTGAAGTACAGGCCTGTAATTCCAGCTACTTGGAAGTCAGAGTGAGGATCACAAGATTGAGGCCAGAGACCACTTGAGTAACTTAGCAAAACCCTGTCTCAAGATAAAAAATTTACAAGAGAGTGGTGGTATAGCTCAGTGGTACAGTACTTGCAAAAATATGTATGAGGCCCTGGCTTCAACCCCCTACTGACACACAGAGAAAAAGTTACAATATGAAATTAAGAAAGCTATGTTGTTGTTGTTGTTAGGTGCCGTCGAGTCGGTATCCGACTCATAGCGACCCTCTGTACAACAGGGGAAACACTATTGTCAGTGCTTCTCTGCTGTTCATAGGGTTTTCAATGGCACATTGATTTTTGGGAGGGGGTTGCCAGGTCCTTCTCCCAAAGAAAGCTATAGAACACACAAATACAGGGTAATAAAGTTGGATGAGTTTTCTGAAAACTTGTAAGTAAATATTCAGATCTCTGTTGACGGGTCACCCTTGTTACCTCTAAATGAGTCCAAGTGCAAAGTGCAGTGGCAGTTCTAAATTCCTAATTTTAGTTGAACTGTTTTTACTTTTAAATCACAAGTATCTTCAAAGGAATCTAATTGGATCTGTCAACAGATATCAAGAGATTTGACAGAACACTACTGAGTTGGCCCCCATATCCCTAGGCAATTCGATTGACCTGCCATGAAGAACAGAAATGAGGGTCACACTTAAAATAATCTTTCGGTCTTCCAAAGAATGGAAAATTAATGCCTCTGTCATACCCAACCCATAAAGTAGACTCCTGCATATCTCCTATCCCATTCTGATGAGGCCTTTGATTTGAGAACTGGCATGGGCCAAACGCTGGTAGGTCAGGGTATTCAATATGAAACAAGACAAATAACAGCTCATAGAACCTAGATTCTAGGGAAAACGAACTAAAAGGTAAATAACAATTAAAAATCCACCATATACAATCTCTAGTAAGGACTAAAAAAAACAAACCTAAGGAATGATTTAAATTGGGTGGTCAGAGGCCATTCCATGAAGTTGTTGGTTAGGCTAAGACGTATTGCAGACAAACAGCATGAACAAAACCAGAGGGAACAGTGTATTCAACAAGACAAAATAAGTCCAGATTTGAAGTATAGGGAAATTGATAGAAAACCAACATGAAGAATAAATGTACTGAGTGAGACAAAGGATGCTGTAAGTTAGAAAGAAAAAATGGGCCAAATCCTGCAGGGCCTTGAGCCATAGAACAGGCTGGCTGACTGACGCACAGGACTTGACCTTGCACAGCTGCAGGAGCTGGTACAATGGCGTATAAGGCTGCTGTCTTTGTATCCAATAAAGCTGAAATGCCCAGGGCAGGTATTCAGGAAGACAAGGGTAAAAGCTTCAGGACAAACTGAAACCTCTATCAATTCTTATTCCACTCTTGGTACTATAGATATCCTGCTGAAAGAAGTCCGTGCCCCTCATGGAGCTAAACACATCTGGCCCAAGAGTCAGAAAGGCTGAAAGAGGACTCAGCGGAAAGTAGCTGTGACTCACATGCTGCTTCATGCTAACAAGGTTAGTTAGCAGATTTGTGACTTAATTTATATACTACAAAATGTCTGCTGTTCCACCTCTGTGAAACAAATTTTATGAACACTCTTTCCTAGTACATAGTAACCAGAACTTTACAAGGGAGGCAGTTGTAGGAAATGTGCTGCCTAACCAAGTTGACATATTTACAAAGTCATTGTGCCTTGTAGGACCCTTCAGCCTGGCTTTTCTCCCAGCAACTCAATATTCAATTAACAGAATTCATCTTCCCTCTAAACCTGCTTCTCCTTCTGGATTCCTCTATTTTTATAAATAGTTCTACTTTCCTTCATCTTAATGCTTTCTAGTCATCTGAACTACCAATCCACAAACTAGTCCTATTGTTTTACTTCAGTGCCCACCCCAGATGTATGAGTTCAAACTCACCAGTGATTAAGCAATCTCACACATTAATTTCATATTTAATATCAGTCCCCTTGTGGAACTGCAGAAGTACCAAAAGGGCATTTTGCCCTCCAAAAGCATGTACAAGGGAGTGAGTTATGGTGGAGAGCTAGCATGCTGTTATCATTACTTAAACCAAGAAAAACACTGCAGACAAGATGAAAGATCTAATAAAAATGTGTTCCTATTCCTGATGCTAAAACTTTAACAGCTGGACTTTTCCATGTGGAATAATGTTACATAAATAACTCAGCCAGGAAACAGAGGGGCTGTGAAGAAGTCCAACAAAATGATAGATGATCTTGGACACTCTACACATCACACCCAGTGGAGTTACAAGGAAATAAGTGGTCATTGGAAGATACTGGTGAGCTGGTGCTGGCATGTATGATCAGCAGACTTTGCAGAGCCTCATGATTACCTTGAGTCATGTATCACTGATTCTACAGAAGTTTTCTTTCTACTTAAGCATAGTAATACTCCCTCATCTATCCCATGGGGGCCTTTTCTGCTCCATCTAGATTTGTCATTTTTTAATTAGTCATGAAAAACCAGAAAAATTGGCTTTCAGAAAATAAACTTGTTGAACTTCAAAATCAAAATAAGCTCTCAATTCTTATATTTATTTTTTTAAAGCAAACAAATATCCTGAGTTCATACTATAGCATTTTGTTCATATAATCTAGTCAAAGCTCATGTTGCATTTGCTACTCCAACTTTTTCCTTTCAATGAAGAAAATATATCTGCAGTTATGGCACAAATGTCAAAAGGTATTATAAGAAAACAAGAGCAAGGAATAACTTCAGCCTAAGAAAGTGAGTGTAGTTCTTTTCCCTTTGTAAGATGGGGAAGTGGTGGGAGGTAGCCACAACCCATATGAGAGGTGCAGAATTTGGGAGCAAGTTTCCTCATCTCTTCAGATTTGGATTAGACAATCTCTAAAATACTTCCCAGCTCTCAAACCCAACGGCTATTTGTCGTACAAGTTGTTCTTCACTGATCTTCACTTCTATTTCTCAACAGTTTCAAAAAAAAAAGCTAAGAATGGTATTATTATAGATGGTCTAGAAAATGCATGTAATAGTTCTGACAAGGTAAAAACAAAGTTCACTGCAAGAAAAGTTGCTATCTTAAACAGAACTGGAACCTAAGGATATATAGAAAAATATTACCATAAAAAGACAAGTAAATGGTAGAGAAGTCTTTCATGGGGGGGAGGGGAGAAGCATACAAGAGGGTAAGGAGGAACCTATATGAATAATGTACAACAAAATGCATATATGGAAATGTCACAATGAAAAGCATGTCAGAATGAATCACATTAAGGTGTACATTAAAATTTTCCAATAAAAAAAAATGGTTTCTTCAATATGGATAAAGAGCTCTTAGAAAGTAAAGTGTCATTTATTTTTTTCCAGGTAAATTCTTAGAAATCACATTGTGGCTGGACATTCTACATTTGTGAAATATATGCAGAAATTTACCTGTCCAGGAATTACATGATAATTCATTTTATTCTTTTTGAAGAGTTACAGGAGATGCTCTATGATTATATCATCAGTTACTTTAGTAGGAAACATCCATGGAACTCATTCCTCCTTTCTTGACCTAACTCTTAAATTAACCTTACCTTATCTAGGAATATGAACAAGAATCAACTCATTCTGGCTACAGGATGCAAAAGAAAATACCTCAACTTGGAAGTAGACAAAGAGTTTAAAAGGCAGAAAGAAAATTACTTCTAAGTCTTAAATTACTTATTATTTTCCCCTACTCTCTGCCCTCTATGTGTTTTCACTTATTGGGATCCAAGGCAATACACTCCTGTTGTTGTTGTTGTTGTTAGGTACCATCAAGTTGGTCTCACTCATGACGAGCCTCATAGGGTTTTCAATGGCTAATTGTTTCAGAATTGCTTTGGAGTAGACTGCCAGGTACTTCTCTCATTTTTGTGGTGCTGGGGATTGAACCTGTGGCCTCAGAAAATATGGGGCAGCACTCTACCAACTAAGCTAATCCCCAGCCCTCAATCTAGTTGGCCCTTAACTGATCACCCTAGTATGTCATGTGAGTTACTAAGTAACAGATGCTTCTTATATTCCTCTGAATTGCAAACCCTGTGCTCAAGAGATAATACAATAAGCCCCCTTCAGAATCACATAGGAAATAAACTTTCATGACATCCTTAGTCTCACATCTAAAATTGGCTTTTTTCTCATTACAAAACTAAAATCTATTGCAATTATGTGAAAATATGTACACCAAAAGAACAAATAAAGATCTCCAGTAACCCTACCAGTCCAAAGTACCCAGCATTAATGAGTCACATAAAGATACCTATAAAGATAGAACAATTTATTTTCATAAAATGGAATAAAATAGTACATTCTAGTTTTAGCCTCCCCTTCCATTTAACAACATATTACGAACATCTTTGCACACCTTACATATTTTTGCTATTATACCATTTAAAAATAGAGAGTATTCCACTGTAGAATAGAATTTACTTAATCAATAGTTTACTGTTGGACATTTAAATTGTTTCCATTCTAGAAATGACATATTTAAAAAGACAGCATGGCACAAATTACATCAGTATCCTCTTAAGAGTAATTTATATCACACGTGTACTTAAGTTAAAGAATATCCACCAATTTTCACTTAAATCTGCATAAGCAGATCTTTTTCGGGAAAAGCTGCATATATCAGCAAAAATGTTGACTGCTTCTCGTTATTAGGTCAGGTCTGACTCTTCTGATTATTTCAGAGGCACTTGAAGATAACTCTCCATTCCATTCCACCTGTAACCTGGAATTACACTTTTAAGAAGCTTAAACTCTTTATTTTATAATTTTTTCATAGAATGTATCTTAAATAACTTTCTTCTCATTATGAGTCTTTGGATGAAATACCTACATGTATTAGGGACTCTGCAGCTGAAGTACCATATTTGAATCCACTTCTATTAAACACTGCAGGACAAGGAACATAATGGAGAAGGGGAACTATATTTTCAAAGCTCTTACTGTGGAAACTGATGGTCTCCAGGCTGGGCAAAGAAAATTAGGCAGAATAGCAGAGATAGGAGCTTCCTAAATGAGCTGAAGTTATGAGTGTGCCACAGAACATTCAGACTAATCAAAATACCCTCAATGCAACAGACTGAATGTCATGTGGGCCTCTATGTTACAGCCTTTGTTTCTGCTCTTTCACTCATTCAGGGTGCACTGGGGCTATGTTGTTAGGTGCCATTGAGTTGGATCCAACTCATAATGACCCACATAGAGTTTTCATTGGCTGATTGTTTTGGAATCAGGATTGCTTTGGGAGTGGATTGCCATGTCCTTCTTGTGGAGCCAGAGATTTAACCCAGGTCCTCAGGGAGTGCAGAGCTGGTGCTCTACCAACTGAGCTAAACCACAGCCCCTGAGCAAAACCCCAGCCCAGTGAGGCTACGTTGCTGTTGTTAAGTGCTGTGAAGTTGTGTCCAACTCATAGCAACCCTCACAGGGTTTTCAATGGCTAATTATTTCGGGATTGCCTTGGGACTGGTTTGCCATGTCCTTCTCCTATTTTTGCAGTGTTGGGAATCGAACTTGGGACCTCAAAGACAGCAGAGGGGAGCTCTACCAACTAAGCTAAATTCCAGCCCAGTGAGGCAGTGAGGCTATAGCTCCATGTTAATAATGAAAGGGAGAATCAACTTATGGAAAATTTTGATAGAATTCATTAATATTTTATTCTACAAAACTGGGTATTTACACAGCCATTAAATATTTGATATGAAAGGGTACATGTAAGTGATGAAATTATATTATGAACTGCTTTATAAGATGTGATCTCTTGGTGCAAACCTTCTCGTATATGTGCATCTGATCCTGCCTAACCTCACAAGCTAAGCAGGGTCAGCCTGGTTAGTCCTTGAATGGGACACCACCTGGAAATACCAGGTGCTGCAGGCTAGGGAGAAGGACCTGGCAATCCACTCCCCAAACAATCTGCCATGGAAACCCCTATGACTAGCAGAGAAGCACTGACAATACTGCTGACATGACACAACGTCAAGGAGTGTTTCATTCTGTTGTACACAGTGTTGCTATGAGTTGGACCTGACTCGAAGGCACCTAACAACAACAACTTGTGCATACACACACACACACACACACACACACACACGCACACACACACGTTTATAGGAAAAGAAATATAAAAATACATATCAACATGTTAAGAGTTTTACCTAAGAAATGGAAATAGCACTAGGGTTTTCCTTTTTTTTTTTTTAAGCCTATGTTTTGTGGTAAAAATATGTGATAAAATAAATGGCAAGTATGTGCATTTGAATTTCATGCCCGTACTTTTTTATATACATGCTTGATAATTTCAAACTATCAACTCTTATTACAACTTGCTTTATTGATTTTTTTTCTTCTTTGTTTTATTTCTGTGAGAATTTGGAAGGTCCTAGTCATTTTCTTTCAGAATCTTTATCTCCTTTTTGTTCTACTTTCTCCCATACTCACTTGCTAAAGCCGGATGTTTCATATGAGTTACAAGTCTTTAAAGGGTGGTCACTCCTTATTTGCCTTTGGAAATTCAGAATGTGAGCAGTATTTAGTAAACTTCCATCTATCATGTAAATTCTCAATTCTTTGAAGAAGCACAAATGGACTGAATTTACCCTCTAATGCCTTGACTTCAAGCATTTTCAACCATCAAGAAAAGCAAATCATTTACATTTAGAACTGACAAGAAACAGACTCAATTTTCTCCAAAATATATGCATTAAGAATAGTCTGCCAAGGATTTTGTGTAAAGGCAAAAGATAATAAACTTAAAATGTATATACTAGTCAATGAAAGTTTTACATATACAACAGGGTGTGACCCAATTTCCAGAAATAAATGCCTTGCATTAAATATAAAATTAATGCCAAGTAAACTGGCTTATTTTTTTAATAATGAGACTCAATTCTCCTCTATCTTAAATGAAATGAAGTACATCTATGTGGGATTACATGGCACAGATTTTCAACTTTATAAATTTCCCTCATTGTCTGGTTTATGACAATAATGGCAAACATATCTCCATTCACTTTACATACCTTATAAAATACTGGAGAAGCTGGCATTTATTAGACCATTCAATTATCTACATTTTGAGACTTGAAAAACTGGAACATTTTCAATAACCAGATCCTTCCCCCCCCCAAAAAAAAACCAACTAGTAAAAATAGTACAAAATCTGTGCATGAATAACTTTGTAGTAGATAAATGTGAGTTTGAATGTTTAAAGTTTTTTCTGTAATCATTAATTACTGAAAGTTAATGGATGCCATGTAAAAGAATTGTGTCATATACAATTTATAACAATTGAAATCTTTTTTATGCTCAATTGATGATTTATTCCAGCTTTCCTCACTAGGAGTTGTTAGCATATCAGAAGGGTGTCTAAGTATCAACAATTAAAATATGAACAGTAGTGTAAATGAGGCATGATTTATTAGTTTGAAGACTGTAATAAACAATTTACCAGTTGAAAAGAACTGTAAAAATTCCTTTCAAATCATAGCCTAATTACCTACCCCATTACTCAGATGGATTATGTGATCGTAGGAATCATCGACAGTTCTCAGAAGCATAAAATGAAAGTTCTGCCTAGACTGTAGAGAGATTAGCCTCAATCCTCTCCCACCACAACTGTGGACCCATGGATTAATGTCCCTGCTTCTCCACTATTGGCCAGTTACATTCTCTACTTTTCTCAGTCTTCTACTTTCAGAAAAACATAAAGGCTGATTCTGACAGAGCTGTTATTTTCAAGTAACAGATACTGACCCAAGTCATATTAAATATAAAATGAATGTGCTGGAAGAATATCAGCTGTTTCACAGAACAACCAAAAAGGCCAGAAATCAGACAAGAATTGGGTGGCAAGGACAGAAATCAGACAAGAATTGGGTAGCAAAGGCAGAAATCAGACAAGAATTGGGTAACAGAAACTTTAGCCAAGCTAATAATAGTGATGCATATTGGACTGGCCCTGAACATTGTCACTGACACTCAGCTGTTTGTCCTTGAATGTGGAATTTCTATGGATGAAATAAACTCTCTTCTGTCTCTGTTCCTATGCCTTGTTGTTGTTGTTAGGTGCGGTCTAGTCGAGTCCGACTCATAGCTCATAACTCTCATAGGGTTTTCAATGGCTGACTGTTTCAGGATTGCCTTGGGAGTGGGTTGCCACGTCCTTCTCCAGTGTTCTTATGCCTTAAGGGCTACATAATCAAAGTCCCACAATCAAGAGCATCAGTTAATTATTGCCACATTGGTATTGTGTACCAAAACTACTCCGGTATCAGTGGTTTAAAATAGAAATAATTTATTCATGTATCTGACTGTGGGTCAACAGGCGGTTAGCTGATCAAAGTTGTGCTTAGCTATGCTTGACTCCAAACTTCAGAGTGGGTTCGATCTGAACTCCTTGTCTTTCATTTTCATTGGATTACCTGATATTTTTCCTCATAGTGATGGCAGAAGTTCAAGATGGCAAGCCAAACTGTGTAAGTAGATTTCACATCTCTGTAATGTCACATCTCTTAACATTCCACTGGCAGAAGCAAGTCATGTGACAAGCCCAAAGTCATATGAAAACCATGAAATCTCAAGTGAAAAGAGCTATGAAGTTATATACCAAAAGTCCTGGACACAGGATTCCAATGGCAATTCCTAATTGGCCACCTTCAGATATTGTAATAGGACCCTAGTCACCAATGCATAAGGAAAAAATTTCTAGTCCAGAAACAAAGGGCTCTGTCCTCCACCAAGATTCACACAACGGCAGAAGCCTCATATATTGGAGAGAGGTTTACATGCTGAACAGCAAGAAAAGCAACACCTTTGGATCCTAAGTGCTTAATCATTATTATGCTTTCCCATTCCCTTCTGTGACTCCAAGCAGATAGTAAGGAAATTACATACTTGAAAAGTAGAAATCAACTCAAAGAAAGGATTTTGAGAGTTGGGCTACAGAATAGAAAATAAGGAAGGAAACACCATTTTCTCCAGAATAATAATAATGATTTTGCTTATAAGATGTTTTCCCCAGCTCTATAAAGAACCCTGAATCAATATGCCATTCTCTTATAATCCTACTCCAGGTTTCCTGGATGCAAATGTATGTGACATGGAAAGAAAAGAACACTCTTGATTATGATGTTGTTCAATCCCTTGCATACATACATGCCAGGAGAAAGAATAAAACTCCTTTAAAACATATCCTGGACATCTGCCGAACAACACTTCTTTCTTGTTAAGAATCTTAGCAATCATTACAAACAAAACAGAAGTTTGGGGCAAATCTTGTCTGATTTTACCTCTGGTCTCTTAACTTCTCCAGTCTTTCTAAACATGGACTTCAGACACAGCTGAGGTTGGACAGTGTCCAGGGTTAACATGAATGAAATAACTTGGTGAAGAGAATTTAGAGACAAAAAGATGACCTGGTCATTTGGTATCTATTTCCTACACATCCTTCAGAGGGGCACAGTTCGGCTGATGTACAGCCATGCTCCAGAAAAGGGACAATGTCCCTATTTTTCCTCCTTTTTACAGGTTAAATATGGAAAGCAACCCAGGGGAAGTAAATGGGGTTTTTTTGTTTGTTTTGTTTTGTTTTGTTTTGTTTTGCAGTACTGGTGGTTGAACCCAGGATCTCAGGCCTACATGCTCTGCAAGTGCTGCACCACTGAGCTGCACCCCTAGTCATTTGTTTTACTTTTTGAGACAGGGTCTCCCTAAATTACAGACTGCCTCTGGTCTTGAACTTGCAATTCTCCTGCCTCTGCCTCCCGAGTTGCGGGATTACAGGCATGTGCCATCCTGCCCAGCTGAGGGAAGTACGTGTTTTAGACTCAGCTGCCAAACAAATAAGTCAGTTAGTTGTTTATAGCAGCCATAAGAAGATACTAGCTTTACAGTACCTGGAGATGGGAGCTCTAAGTCTCCATGGAAACACCCCATGAGGTCAGATGCAGCCCCTCCCTCTTGCTCTCAGCAGAATATGGCCATTTAGCTTATTACTGGAGTGAATTCACTATGATTCATTGGAAAAAGCTTGCTAGGCTTAGAGATGGGCCAGTTATTATATTGTTAGTAGTATAGCAAAAAAGACTCATGATCGGGCTCAATTTTATAAATAAGCTGCAGTTGCTAGTGCTATCAGTGACCATATGTTATTACTGATTTCTCAGATAATAGTCTCTTAGATGACTCTTGGGCTGGGATTTAACTCAGTGGGTAGAGCGCTGCGCTGCAGTCTTTGAGGCCCCGAGTTCAATTCCCAGCACCACAAAAATGGGAGAAGGGCCTGGCAATACTCCCAAGGCAATCCCGAAGCACTCAGCCATTGAAAACCCTATGAGGGTCGCTATGAGTCAGATACTGACTTGACAGCACCTAACAACAACAACAGATGACTCTTAAAAGATACCAATTATCTACCATTAACTTTACATAATTCCTCTGGAGCACCTTCTTATCAGTTCAATGAGGTATTCAAGATAGAGGCAATGAAGCATCTGATTTGACTTAGCCATCAAATCTTAATATTATTCTATACCCACCAGATAATCTAGGGTGGGCTCATTGTCAAGTGCTCTTCTATTAACATTCTCTAAAATAAGGGGCTAGCTGAGTATTTCCCATCTCTTACTAGGACAGGTCCATCCAATTAGATAAAGTCAATCAACAGCATAGTGATTCTTTCAAATACTGGAAAACTCCACAAGACTTATATAAGGTGGTATCTAACTCTCCTTGAAAATTTGTCAAGCATTTTGTATATATTCAAGTTCTTTCATGGAAGGAGAGTTCCAGGAAGAACTCTGAAAGCATCCAAATATTTCTAGATAAGTCATAGGTCCTCTTTCTATGAGAAACAATATATGAAAGAGAATCAAAAGATGTTTATAATTCCTTCCAGCCCTTGAGAATCCCTGCACTCCACAACTTTTTTTTTTTTTTTTTGATATTACAAACTGGTAGAAACCATTTATTCTGCCACTCCAAGAGTTTCATTAAATTAGTAGTAATTAAGATCACAGATATAGTTTAATCATTTATCCTTTTATCCCTTATTCTTGGGTATAATGCTTAATCGAAGCATGTCCCCAAAGAGAAAAGAGAAGGGGAGAAAGATTTCTAAAGTTTTTTGATGGTTGCTTAACTCAAAGAATTTTGTAAAGAATTTTAAACACAGTTAATATCTGAGCCCTCACTTTGCCAGGAACTGTGCTGAAAATTTCCCATGCACTATCTCTTGCTTCTGGAAATCACCCAATAAGATTGGTGTGGTTACTATTCTGTTGATAAAAGAGGAAAATGAAGCTTAATAAGCTTTTTAAATTGTATAACTTACCCATAGTCAGGTAGAGAGTGAATGCAGTAGAGCCTGGGCTAGAACCCATGCCTACTGGACTCCCAATTTGTGTTCTTGACTCTAAGTCTACCCTCTAAGTCTACCATGTTTCCACATCTGATTATCTTTAAATTATCTTCAAAGATGTAGATAATTTATTGAGGTTATGGAAGGGAGAATACAGTAAGAGCCCTGGACTCCCATTTGGGTGACAATTCTTTGAATTCTCTGTAATACTTCTGTCTTAGTCCATTTTGTGCAACTATAACAGAGTACTTGAGAATAATTTATAATGAACATCTAGCCCATTGGCTCATAGTTCTGGAGGCTAATAAGTTGGACACGGAGGCAAAAGAATATGGTGAAGGCCCTTGTACTGCATCATTCCATGGCAGAAGGGGTATAGAAGGTGAGTGTGTAGGGGAGTGGAGAACGAGAGATCCAACTGACAGTCTCAAGCTCATTAGGCTCCCAACCCTATTGCATTGGGGATTACATTTCTAATATGTGTTTTTTGGGGACACATGCAAATCACAGCCACTTCATTTGAAGAAAGGGCCTCACACTTAGAAAATGTTTGAAAACCACTGATTTAGTGTACTCCTCTTATCTGACCTGAAGGCCCAGAGAATTTCAAAAATGTTGTTGATCTGACACTATACCATAAGGATCCTGATTCTTCTCTATTTTTCTTTTCCATTATATTTGTTCCAGATTATGGTAACTACATTGACTAGGATGATTTCAGCTTCAGGTTAGAAAAAACATTACCATTAATCTTTTTATTAATTAAAGACAATATATTGACTCAAGTAACTGAATAGTCCTGTATAACCCCATAGATTTAGGTGTGACTTGATCCAGAAGTTCCTACTGTGAATAGGGCTCTGGTTGTTTTTATATAGCTTTTCCACTTCTGTTTGCTTCACCTTTATTTCTTTCATCACACCATTAATGGCTGCAGCAATTACAGATTTTGCCCCTTCACTATCTAGCCCAGAGCAAGAGAAAGAGTCTCTTCCTTAGTTTCCCATGAAAAGTAGGTGAACTCCATTTCCACAATTCCCCAGCAAAAAAAAAAAAAAAAAAAATCCCTTTACACTTCATTGAAATGTAATATTCATTGAAATGAAATATTCATTCCTAAACTAATGACTTTGACCAGAGGAAATCACACGTCTGTACTGGCTAAGTTTTCTAAATCACAAGGCTGCTACTAGTGGAAGAAATTGTGGTTCCCAAAGGAAAATAGGAGTACATTTGCTAGAAGAAGGTAGACATCAAGGCCAGAAAGACAATTAACCAATTCCACTGCATACAACGAAGTGTATGCTCTGAGAGGCTGAAGCTGTAGCTAGTAAGCTAGAATATCAGAAGCAGCACATTTTAGGAATAACAAAAGTAAGAAGGATGTCTCATTAATAACTGAACCAACCTGCTGGTGAGAACCCTATGGGTAGTGAGCAAATGATTAGGTTCAGACTATACTAGGGAGGGTAGGTGATGATGCCTCACAGTGATCCAGCAAAGAGCTCTTGAGTCTCCGTAGTACAGAACAAATATTATTAATAAACTATAGTTCACAGGTTGCATATGGCCCATCACTGATTTCCCTATATGACCCACAAGTAAGAATTGTCTTTATATTTTTAAATATTTAAAACAGAAAAAAAATCATAACTTGACATTTCAAATTTCAGGGTACACAAACAAACTAACAAAAACACAGCCATGTTCATTTGTCTACGTCTTCTTTGTGGGTACTTTTGAAATATTTACTATCTGGCGTTTTGCAGAAAGTTTGCCAACCTCTGGTATAAACACTGGTTCTCAGAGTACAACTCCTGACTAGGAGCATCATTCTCACCTTAATGCTTGCTAGAAGTACTACATCTTGGGCTCACCCAGACTTTAATCAGAAACTCTAAAAGTGGAGCCCCTCCATCTATATTTTTGACAATACTTCTAGGTGTTTCTGATGCAGAGGGAAGATTGAGAACCACTGGTAGAGAAGGATGTTAAGAAGAAAAAGTTGCAACCTCAATGAGAGGGACACTAAAGTGTATTTTCTGATTTAGGAGCACAAGTTATACAGTTTAACAACAGTAAAAGTAATATTAATAATTATGATGTTTATCACATACTTAAGTTGTATCAGATGTTTTTGCTTTCTATTCATGATCTCATTGAAACCTCATAGTAAGCTTATGAAGTAGATACCATTATTTTCCACATTTCATAGCTAAGTAAACTGAAGCTTCACAAGATTGAATCACTAGTCAGAGTGTTAGTGATGGCTCCAGGTCGAAACCTAGGTGGTTTGACATAAGAACATACCTTTCCATGTCATATATCTCTATCTCTGAATTGTGTAGTCTAGATGCACAGAAGTGTGGCTGAAACAACAAAACCACACATGAATGTCATTAGTGCTGAAACTTGTGGGATACATTTATATGAATTAAGGGCACTTATAGCTCCTTTCTCTTTAGTTTCAACAATAGTAGGCATGTATCCTTTTCCTTGTGTAGATATAAGGCAACTCCACTAACATTATGGCCATCTATTCTGTATCCTATTTGTCTTTGAGCATTTGACATAAATTTAAAAAGTAAAACCTACCCCCCCCATTTTATTTTCAGATTTCTGGGAGTTTTTGATTCTTTTGTGTCCATAGTTTGAACATTTCTAACCTAAAAATCAGAGATCTTAAATGCTCCAAAATCTGAAACTTTTTGAATGTCAACATGATGCTACAAGTAAAAAAATTTTGCACCTGACCTCATACAATGGGTCACAGTCAAATGCAGGCACACCAAAAATATTGTATAAATTATCTTCAGGCTTTGTGTATAAGATGTATATGAAACAAATAAATGCATTTTATGATTTGACTTTGGTCTCATGTCCAAGATACTTCATTATTTATATGCAAATATTCCAAAATCTGAAAATATCTGAATTCTGAACTACTTCTGGTCCTAAGAATTTGAGGTGAAAAATATTCATCCTTTATTTTGATGTAACTACTTAAGAAAGCGTAAGTGTGTGGTTTTCCACAAGATTATCAGGATGGTTTACATTGGTTGACTTTACCATAACAAGTTTCATTTTCCTTTTCTGGTTGAGAAATCTGAGCAGCAAGGGGAGAACACAGAACACATGGGAAGAGAGAGATAGGGGAGAGAAGAGGAGTGAACTAACACCAGGAGACAGAGGAGCAGGAAGACAAAACCAAAACAGACTCTGGATACAGCAGGATGTCAAATCTAGGCAAGAGATACTGAATACCAGTGATCGGACCTTTTTTTATTAGAAAAACAAAGCCATGTTGAGATGTGAGAGACATTTCAAAGGTACAATTTGAATTTTGAACAATATTTTCCATATGGTGCA
Organism: Pedetes capensis; assembly: GCA_007922755.1. NCBI lineage: Eukaryota > Metazoa > Chordata > Mammalia > Rodentia > Pedetidae > Pedetes > Pedetes capensis. Next base: position 13,109 of record VMDO01008161.1, on the reverse strand, counting down.
CATGTCACCCATAACCTTTACAGGTTTCCATTCACTCCTCAATGCAATTCACATTTTTTATTTTCAGTCTATAAGCACAAGAAAGTCTAGCTTTACACACCTGAATAATACACTGAGAAAAATCTAAAAAGAGTATAAAAATTAAATCTTAAATATATTTTATGTGTGACAGAGTCTTACTAAAAACCAGCAATGATTTCTAAAGAATAAAGATTTTCAGTTTAATCTATCTGGCTATAATAAAATAATGGTTCTAGGAAACCAAGGGTGAATTAGAGAAAATTTTGCTTTGTATTGCCAAGTTCCTGATTCTGTTCATTAAATCCACTGAATCAATGACACGTGGAGAATGTCACATAGCACAAGCTGACCGTGTACAGAATGATAATCATTTAATGGATTGTTGTTTTTGTTAGGTGCCATCGAGTCGGTATCCGGCTCATAGTGACCCTACATAAAATAGGCAAAACACTGTTGTCAGTGCTTCTCTGCTGCTCATAGGGTTTTCAATGGCAGATTGATTTTTGGGAGTGGGTTGCCAGGTCTGTCTCCCAAGCCTGCAGCACCTGGTATTCCCAGGTGGTCTCCCATCTAAGTACTAAGCAGGCCCAACCCTGCTTAGCTTCCAGGATCTGATGGGATCGGATGCCACAGGGTGTGACATTACAAAAAAGTAATCTTATGTATTATTATATATTATTACATGATAATATACTCTATACTATTATATAGAAAATTCTTGTATGAAGAATAAACTAAATTAATATTTTTTACATTTTCTTAAGTCATAAATCTCTTAGGATATCTGACAAAATCTAACAATTCTCTTCCTTGAAGTACATACATATCTAAAAACTGTTCTGCTTACATGTTCCTAGAGGTTAGGAACTCCAGTTGCAAACATCAGTAGTATACATGGGTTTTCAGGGTTTCTTCTGATTTGAAAATTCTAAGATGGTATTCCACTTTTCAATCATACAAATTAATCATCAGTTAGGATCAAGTTTATCCCATAATCTACCTTGGTGGTGAGCCATTGAAATCTACTTACTTTGGGTTTGGGTTTTAGCTCAGTTGGTAGAGCACTCCTCTGCACTCTCTGAGGCCCTGGGTTCAATCCCCAGCACTGCAAAAATGGGAGAAGGACCTGGCAGTCCTCTTGGAACAATCCTGAAACATTCAGCCATTTAAAACCCTGTGAATAGCAGAGAAGCACTGACATAGTGCTGGACATAGCACAGTATCAGGGAGTGCTTCTTTCTGCTTTACATAGGATCACTATCATTCAGATTTGACTCCAACACACCTAACAACCACAACATGGACCTAATGCTTATTATTTTTAGAATATTTTGTATTTTGAATTAAATTTAACATTAAATTTTTTTTTTTTTTAGTTTTTTAAGGGATGGTTAATCAGCAAAAAAATAAAGTGGATGTGGTTTTTGTGTGCTAATACTGGATTTCTGATTTTTGCTTCAAAAGATTCATTTTATAATCTTTATGGGTCATTTTTATAGTCCACAGAGACTAATAGCACTTTAAAGTTATCAACCTCAAATCCCATTTGTATTATGCCATAGGCATGGTTGGCTCAACAGATATGCTTTTTGATTAGTTGACGGAAAAAAACAACACAGTGGCAATGATATTCAAGGGGATTTGGTTTTATTTAGGGAAGAACAGATCCTGGCATTTACTTGTGCTAATTGCCTGGTAATAGAATTACTTTGGTTTCTGAAAGACAATTTTTTATTTTATTGCTGCTTAGCCTTCATTTTCCTATGAGGGGTTTTCCTTCAGAAATACTCTGAAAGGAAAAAAGAAAAGGTAGTGAAAAAGTGTAGAGCCCATTGGGAAAATAAATGATGTAATAACATATGACACCAAAATAAATTAAGGCTTTCCTTTTTCTAATCCTGCTTCCTCCTAATGACTCTGATAACTGAAATGTTGTGTTTTATTAAATAGAACAGAAGTTAACTCTTTGGAGATTAAAGCAGCTATTGAGACTCATACCTGCTGAAGTAAAAGGTGTCTCCTTTTTGTAGCTGACAGGCCTGTAATGAGCACATTTTGTTTCTGGAGAGAACAAAAATGAAGATGAAAGAAAATCTTTTGAAGACTAGAAAAAAGGGAAAATCTCACTCATATACTGAAATGCCTTAAATTGTTTTCCAAAAGACAGAAAAAAAAAAAAAAGACTCAATTTAAAGGGTACATTGGCTTATTTGAATTAGTTTAGCTTTCAGAAGATAAATATTGTGTATGGAAATATAAGGATTTCTGCTAGAAACTACTTTCACATAATGAATAAAGGAATCATCCCTAATACGTGATTAACCAGTGTTCCCTATGCACCACAAATGTTGGTTTTCAAAGACTTTCAAAGGGAAAAAGTCCTTTATTAATTGGCTAACGCATTCCTCAGAACTTCGAAGAGATTAAGACTACAGGATGCTTTAAGGTTTTACTTCCTTGAAAAAAATATGTATCCAGATTTTTTAAACATGCTGACTACAACAGCATTGTTATCTATTTAAATCTTAGAGAATTAACCTATTACCATTCAAAAATTTTGCTGCAACATGCCATATTAGTTCAATGGCCATTAAATAGCCATTTTAGTTTTTCCTCCACCTCCAAAAAAAAAAAAAAGTTTGATTATAAGAAAATTTGCTTCTTTCAAGCCTAAATAGATTCTGTGCCTTTAAATGCAAATTGCCAAACTCTTCCTGAGCAAGTGAAAGGAAGGATTGCATCCATCCTGCTGTTATTTAAAATGAATTTTAACCCCTTAGGCTGACAACAGACACAAACCTAGACTGACACAAATAGAAAGCAAGGACTCTGTTGGGAAAAAAAAAGCTACCATTTCTGATAAAAACAGAATGTAGTGATAATGACATGATGAACAGCATTTGTAATGAAATCACAGATCTAAAAGAGATGAGACTGAAGGGGAATGAGATTTTACATTGGATAAGGAGATTTTCCCTGCCTTCCACACTGCTGAGCCAGGCAAGATTTCATAAACCTCCCTGCCCCACATAATACCACCTGCTGCTTACCCTGTGTTAGGAATGATTGATACCCCTTTGGCTTCAGAGAACCACCCTGAGATCTCACAGGAAACAGTGGCTTGTTTATTTATTTTATAATTAGAAAGCAAATTGAGTTCCATGTATTTAAAATTAGGTCTTACTTAGAAGTCATCCTAAAAGCAAGTATTCTAAATCATGTTCTGCTTACTGTAGCATGTTCATTTGAAACTTTGATCACTAGCTATAGAGTTACTCAAATTAACCATTCCCTGTATCCTCTGAGTTGCCATGTCTCACTTGTTGTTGTTAGTTCCTGTTGAGTCAGTATCCGACTCATAGCGACACTATGTATAGCAGGTGAATCCACTATTGTGCTTTTCTGCTATTCATAAGGTTTTCAATGGCTGATTGTTTTGGGGGAGTGGGTTGCCATGTCCTTCTTCCAAGCCTACAGCACCTGCTATTCTCAGGCAGTCTCCTATCCAAGTACTAACCAGGCTGACCCTGTTTAGCTTCTGAGATCTGACGGGATGGGACACCACAGTGGTATAGCTGCAGGTGACTGACTAACTTCTTAGACCCTGCTAATGGTGCAGAGTAGTTCATAGTGGTGTCTTGTTAGGGGGAATGTGTCTCTGTGTTATCCCAAGGCATTACCAGTCCCACTCTCTCTGTGGTATGGCTGAGTGCCCAGGGAATGAACTAGCTACTGCCTGGTAAAAGAGGGGAATCAAATATTGCACTTGCCAGGGGCCTCTGCTCCTGCAGAAGCTGAGTACTAAATTATTTCTATGTGCTTCAGCTGTGCATGGCAAGGCTGACCTAATACAGAGAGAGACTCTCTGATCCTTTACACTGCACTTGAGTTTCCTAGTTGAAATATATGCCTGCAGCAGTAGCCCTGTGGCATCCTATCCCGTCAGATCTCGGAAGCTAAGCAGGGTTGGGCCTGGTTAGTACCTGGATGGGAGACCACCTGGGAACACCAGAAGCTGTAGGCTTGGGAGAAGGACCTGGCAACCCCCTCCCAAAAATCAATCTGCCATTGAAAACCCTATGAACAGCAGAGAAGCACTGACAATAGTGTTTCCCTTGTTGTACAGAGGGTCGCTATGAGTTGGATACCGACTCGACGGCACCTAACAACAAACAACAACAAGTTGGAATATAGGGAGCAAAATGAAGTGCCTTTTGCCCAGAACAGAGCCTTGAGTATGTTTGTCTTGCACAGATGCTGAAATCCACTGGACATGTTTCCTACTCTTCATGTGCTGAAGGGAGAATGTAGAGACACCCACCACGAGCCTAATAGGACTGATTTAGAAGCTTTTACACACATTTTGTGAAGATATAGGAGTTGATCAAATTGAAACTGGAAGGCAAAGTAACATCATTCACACAGAGCCATAACACTGCCATAGGAGCAGGACTCATAATGCTGAGCAGGGTTGGTCGCAGTGGGAGACTGTACAGTAAAAGGATAGAAATGGCTTTTCTGCTGTGTGTATAAAGAAAAGAACCACCTGTTTCTTTTCTAACCTGGCAGTAGGTGTCCTGGAGTTGCCTGTCCTGTGCATTAGCTGGGTGTGTCTGATGACGCAGATATTTGTGATCGAGGCAGACAAAGATCACTGAAAAAACCTAAGAGCACCAGTCCTGACCCCGCAAGCTGACTGACTACATCGCTGCAAATAACGTGGGACTTGTGTGCTCACTTGTCCCACTTGGCCTTTCATGTGTAAATACATACATTATCAACCCATCTTTTGTTCTACAATTTTAGAATGCTTCTGCAATTCTACCATAGTATAATAGTCAAATCACAAATTATAACATAATAGTTTCACACTGTCAATCCTCATACCTCACACTGAATTCTGTCTATCAGAGTGGGAAAAACTGCACACTGAACTCGATTTTCCAGGGCTTTTATGCAAAAAATTGGCTTATTTATTTTTGGATAATTTCTTCCTAAAAGCTACCCAGAGTAGACAGTGACAATAAACAATAACAATTGAGATGTCTTTCTTAGAGTGACAAACTTTAGTTAAATTTAAGAATGTATGGTTAGATTTACCTGTGTTACTATGTAAAATTAAAACATTCCGTGTGACTTTTCTTTCTTTTTCTTCTCAACATAATGTACTCAAAGAAATACAATTTAAAAAACAAAATTTTGTTAAAAATAGAAACACTCTCTTCCCCACATACATTTTCCTTGTGTGCTGCCTGGAACTTCTTCTCTACTCATCTTCCAAGAGGAAATTTACTGTTAGCAAAGTAAGATGCCTCCTGTTCATTGTTCATTGTGGGTCATCTGATGGCCTCTGTAGTCCAAACAACTAATCTGTTGGCATTTCTTGTTTTTCAGTTGCTTTGTTGCAATGTGGACACTACATTAGAATATTTTCGTGCTTTAACAAATGTGATTACAAGTGGAATTGGAAAGAAACAACATCACCTTAAAGGAAAACTCATTTTAAACACACACACACACACACACACACACACACACACACACAATTAGAAATGCTCTACATGGTGATGCGTATTTCATTATTCAGTTCAATTTTTTCACAGATCCTTCAGGAAGGCACTCGACAACATTCCTTTTTAAGTGTGATCTTCAAGTAAATAAGGAAGAAAAAACTCCAGAAGGCCTCTTGTCTCTGCAGGTGGTTTTTCATGATGGCAAAAATCATCTCAAAGAAATTGCCTTAATATAGCACAATTCCAGCTTTTCATAATTGGGGCCCAGAAATTCACAATGAGGTCTGACAATTTCTCAAAGAAATCCTGTGTACTTTTGGGAGATTCATCAACTCTTCCAAGCTCCTGGGATACATTTAATTCAACACTGTCTAATAAAATGTAATGTGAGCCACAAATATAATTTTAAATCTTTGACTTCAGTTTGTATTCTGTGCTTATAGTACACCTCAATCTGGTCCAGCCACTTTTCAAGGCCCTGTAGTCACATGTGACTAACAGCACAATATTGGACAGGGCAGATTTAATACCCTGCTTTTTAGTAGGACATGTAATGGAACCTGAGGGACCAGAAGGAATTCATGTGTCTCCAAACTATGAACAGCTCATTACTTTTTGTTTTTACCAAATTTTTCTAAAAAAGCATAGTTAGCAAAGTGCTTCCTAGAGGCACTGAGCCATCTAATTATTCATTCCTTCAACAGTGTTATTGTTGTTAGGTGCCATGGAGTTGAATCTGACTCATAGCGACCCTGTGTACAACAGAACAAAACACTATCTGATACTCTGACATGCTCTGCACTATGTCAGTGCTTCTCTGCTATTCATAGGGTTTTTGATGGGTAATTGTTTTGGGGAGTGGGCTTCTGGGTCCTTCTCCTAAGTCCCCAATGCCCAGTATTCCCAGGTGGTCTCCCATCCAAGTACTAATCAGGCCTGCTTAGCTTTTGAGATCACACAGGATTGGATGCCAAAGTAGTACAGCTATAGTCCTTCAACATTATATTTCTTTTAATAAAGTTTTATTTTAGAATAGTTTTAGATTTATAGAAAAATCATATGGTACAGATTTCCCATATGCTTCATACCTAGTTTCCCCACATGATACTATCTTACATTAATATGCTGTATTTGTCACAATTAATGAACTGATATTAATATATTGTTGTTAAGTTCATACTTTATTCAGATTTCCTTAGATTTCTTCCTAATGTCCTTTCTCTGTTTCAAGATCCCATCCAAGATACCATATGACATTTAGTCATCAGGTCTCCCTAGACTTGTTTTGCCTGTGACAGTTTCTAGAGCTTTCCTTGCTTTTAATAATCTTGGCACTTTGAAGGTGTTTTGTAGACTATCTCTCAACTGCAATTTGTTTAATTTTTTTTTTCATGATTAGCCTAGGGTTACAGGTTTGGGAAAGGAAGACTGTAGAGGTAAAGTGCCTTTTTGATCACAGTATTTCAATAGTAAATACTCTGCATATCAGTTGTCCACAGCCTTTTTAGTACAGGGACTAGACAAATTTTCCATGATACTCAGGTGGTAATGTGAGTTATAGAGAATGTAAATACAGAGGAAGCTTTGTGCACTCACCTGCCACTCACCTCCTGCTATGCATCCCACTTCCTAAGGCTACAGACTAGGGGTTGGGGGTCCCTGCTCTATGATTTAGGACTACTGATGTTAACCTTTATAACCTAGATGTGGTAGCATTTGTCTCATTTCTAAACTCTGAATTTTTTTTTTCTTTTCCTTGCTATACTCTTTGGAAGGAAGTTACTATATGTAGGTCAAATTTAAGGAGAGGATTAAGTTCCACATCCTTGAGAGCAGACTACCTACAGAAATTTTCTTTTGCATGAGAAATTTGTCTACTTTCCCCAATTTATTTTTGATTCAATCATATTGTTCACATTAGTTTGGACTGATGAATATTTATTTCATTCTTTGGATTATAGCCTAATAGTACTATATCTTGTTACTCAAATGTTTTAGCATTGAGCATTGACCTTTTAGTTGGCTGTTTTCTCTTTGTCATGCCCCCCCTTGTAGAGATCTTTTGAGATACTTTTTGTTTAGATTTTTGCTTTGTTTGTTCTGAGAATTTTCTTACTTTCTGGCACTGGGAGATGCTCCATTGATCCCTTTGTATATTCTTTGCCTTAGCATTAGAATTATATATTTCTTCAAAGAACTCTACTTTCTTTTATTGAAGAATGGTTAAAAAACTAAAACCAATGAATAAACAAACAAAAAACTCCAACAATGACCAAAAAAAAAAAAAAAAAAAAAAAAAAAAAAAAAAAAAAAAAAAAAAAAAAAAAAAAAAAAAAAAAAAAAAAAAAAAAAAAAAAAAAAAAAAAAAAAAAAAAAAAAAAAAAAAAAAAAAAAAAAAAAAAAAAAAAAAAAAAAA
>VMDO01008160.1:48304-85923 GCA_007922755.1 Pedetes capensis | reverse complement strand
GGGAGACCGCCTGGGAACACCAGAAGCTGTAGGCTTGGGAGAAGGACCTGGCAACCCCCTCCCAAAAATCAATCTGCCATTGAAAACCCTATGAACAGCAGAGAAGCACTGACAATAGTGTTTCCCCTGTTGTACAGAGGGTCGCTATGAGTCGGATACCGACTCGACGGCACCTAACAACAACAACAACATACCCACCTCTGATCTCTGTCTTTTCCCAGGGGTAATGGTTTCCTAACCCAAGCTTCAACCTAAGAAACCTCAGGTGAGTCTTGCTACCTCCTGAACCCCAGGCATCCAAGGAAGGAAGACACAGCAGGTTTGTTGAAAAGGGGTGAGCCCAGAGGCAATAGGTAAGTGTACAGGAGTGCCACAAATCGGGATGAAGCCGAAAAGGCTGGCCTTGTTAACTCAAAATAACCGGCCAAGTGAACTGACCCAGAGCCCACGTTCCCCTGTTCCCCTAGCATTTCGGGCAACGGCTGTTTGCTGAAGCCGCCGAGCCGGGTGTGGGAGGCTGAGCGCCGCTCCCTGCAGAGGGAGCTGTGCGGGCGCTCCCCCGTCTGAGCAGACAGCCATCCATCACTCCGAGAGAGGCAGCGGTGGGGACATGAACTCGGTCACCTCCTCCCCCTCTCCTCTCCACTGCAGGCTCGGAGGAGCCGAGGCGGTAGCGGCAGCGCAAAGAACAGAACACGCTGCAAACTGCTTGGCTACCCCTTCGCAGCACTGACGCCGCGGACACAGTTTTTCCATTTCCCCAAACAGCCTCTATGGCTGCCAATGAGGACGGCTGCTCTGGGCCTTTGCGTGCTATCAAACGGGACCTTCTGCGTGGCGGGGCGCAGAGAGGGTCTCTCCGCGCAAGCCCGGGCTGGGGCCCCCGAGGAGTTCCGCTACACCCTCTCTCTACTGGGGGATCGCCCCCGAGCCCAGCCGATTGCACTGCGGTCTGGAGTCATTACCGACTAATTTGATGGCGGGCCTGATAGGTGCCGGGTCCAAGGCCCCTTCGAAATCGCCTCCCGAAGCCTATGCATCCTCTGAGCGAGCTCAAGGAAAGGTTAACGCCTTGGATCCCACACCCTGGGGTTCCGGCTGGTGTGCTCTGAGCCATTGCCGCCTAAGGCAAGTTGACAGGCTCCATTAAAGAGCAGCTCTACCAGGGAAATTGTGATCTTACCAGAGGGGAAGATGGTGGAGAGCAATTCCTGAAACCTTCTTGTGCTAGGGGGGAAGCCAGGTCATTTTCCCAAGGGGTTGCCTGAGAAGATCAGGCGACATTCGCACTACCATTGCCCAACTACTTTCATTGGCCTATAGGGCCCAGAACCACAACGGCACCGTCTGGCGACCTCTGGAGTAGAAACAGTGCCCCTTGGTTGCCCAGCCCCACTCTAAGGGCCTAATGGTCCATATCCATTGGAACGAACCTTCAAGTGCTTCTCAAAATTAATGGGAAGAACAAAACTTTGCAAGGACTTTGAGAATCTAAAGTAGGAAAGTCTTTTGAGCAGGCCTTGCAGTTGTAAGAGTGCTAGAGTAGGAGACCAGGGAGAGGGGGAGAAACCTGGGCAAACACCTCCCCCCGCCAGGCCTGAGCATCCCTACCTCCAAAGGCCAGGACAAGGCCCAATTTCTCAGGACCTGAAGCACAGTTCCAGTCTGCTGGTGCCCAAACATAGTTACAGATGGTCAGGAGGCCAGGCCAGGTTCAGGTCCAGCCTTCCTCCTCCTAGAGTCCCCTCCCGAGAAGGAGGTGTAGAGGACTTTGTAGACCTCACATGATCAGGAGGCAGATCCCACAGTACAGTAAGGCCCTTGAAGGCAGAGAGCCTCCGACTTTGAGCCTAAAAGAAAGAGGCCAATAAAACAAATCCATGAATTCACACAGTGTGGAGACAAGAGGACTCAACCCAGACCCCTGGGTCCCACTTCTTTTTGCTGTAGGAAAGGCAGGGTTTCCCAACACCACCACCTCCTCTACCCACACCGCACACAGAGGCTAGGTCCCAGGTCCTAAAGTGGGCAGGCCTCAGAGATGCACCAATCACTGCTTTTCCAAACAGGAGGTTGCCGGACTGGGTAGGGGTGACTCCGCCCACCATTGTGGGTCCTGGGTATGAGGAACATCTTGTGACTGGGAGGAGGGCAGGGTCTGACTCCTGATCATCACACATCTAGTGCTAGTCTCAAAATACCCAGATCTAGAGGAGGTGGAGGAGAACAAGAGGGAAGTCTCCCCCATAGGTTACATCTAAAGGGACCACATCAAAATACAGCCAAAGCAGTGCCCCGCCACGGATCCCCTACTCGCGGCGTCTACTGTTATAGCCCCTCCGGGTGCTATACGAGCATTTGGCATTGCCCAGGCAGGACTGAAGTCATCGGCCACCTGCACAGCTCTGCAGGGCCTGAGCCGCAGCACCCTCAGACGGCTTACCAGAAAAACCCCCGAATAGGACCCCTCGCCATTCCAATAGGGGAGCCTGGGCTGCTGCCAGCCACTCTCGTCTTTTGGTCACCTGGACCCTGTAGACCCGGGCTTGGGTGCCCATGGCAAGCGCCTGCCACCGGGAAGCCTATGGGGTCTCCGGGCAGACCCTCTCGAGCTCGGCCACTGCGCCCGCTGAGCCCCAGCCGCCGCCCCCTCTCCACTGCCCATAGCCCACCGCTCCGCGCACCGCGGAGACCAAGGCTGCCATCTAGCGGGCGCGGCGGGTGGGCGCCGTCGGGGACCGCGGCCGGGCTAGGCGGAGAGGACTCGGGGTCTGCGGTAACTCGGCGGGGTTTAGGAGCAAGGACTCGGGCGCAGAGTCCCGCGCGAGCTGCGTGAACGCATCACCCAACCCTCTTTGAATCAACCCTGCTTTTTCGATAAAATAGAGAGGTATGACTCTTCCAGCCGAGGTCGTCGGGAAACACGAGACCCAGGGATGTCGCGCCCTCCTTCTCCAGACCACTCGCTCCATCCACTCTACCCCTACTCCTGTCCTACGGAATAATGAGCTAATCCGGTCCCCCGAAGACGCGAGGCGGGAGGAGGCGCCGGGGGAAGCCCGCAAAGCAGGAATCCGCACTGAACAGCAGGATCCTTTTCTAGGAATTGTAAACCCAGAATTGTAAATAAAATGCTAATGATTTATTCGTGCTCAAACTCCGGGGGCTGCGTCGCAGCTTTTGAAGACAATTCCAAGTGCAGCTTTCCAGGAAGGCAGGCCTCTCCGCGGCGCCTTCCAGGGCTCTTCGAGGGCTTCCCCACTTGCCTCTGGTCTGGTGGGGACGGCTGTGGCTTTTGGTGGAGACCTTGGAGCCCGGCCTGCCCTGAGATGGGTGGAGTTAGAGGAGAATCAGTCTTTTTCCTTCAGTCTACAACTGCGTTAGACCCCTCAGCCGCCACCCATTATTCATTCAACAAATACTTCTTGTTGTTGTTAGGTGCCCGTTGAGTCAGTATCCGACTCACAGCGACCCTCATAGGGTTTTCAATGGCTGACTGTTTCGGGATTGCCTTGGGAGTGGATTGCCAGGTCCTTCTCCCATTTTTGTGGTGCTGGGAATCGAACTCTGGACCTCAGAGACTGCAGAGCAGTGCTCTACCAACTGAGCTAAATCCCAGCCCCAACAAATACTTAGGCTTCATCAAATACCTACTAAGCCCTTCGTGGATTTAGGATTCACATCTAGTGAACAATTCCACAAATAAACACATACTTACAAATTAGGGGGAGTGCCTTGGGGGCGAAAAATTCATATAGGTCTTTCTTTAACTTCCAGGGTGGGTCCCAGGACAGTTCTGGGAGCCTCCAGGGACTCCCAGGGGGATTGAGTCTAACCTCTGTAAGCCTGGATTGCCCTACCTATGCTATTTCTTTAAAGGGTGAGCTTTAAATAAATAAATATCTTAAAAATTATGCAAGCAGCATACATTTGCATCTGAGGCTGCCACGGTAGCTGCCTGATGCCTCAGCAGACTGGGAAGGGTGAGGGTCACTGAGGAAACGCAGAGCCCAGCAGGCTGCAGGCCAGCATGCCCGGCCGACCAGAGCAGCAGAGACGGCGTCCCGTTCAGCTTCTGCTCCCCACTCAGCAGAGGTGCTCCAGAGACACCAGCCCTGACTCAGAGCCACCTGGACAAGACTTCAGTGGCCACAAGCCCTCGACCTCCAGGCCAGGAGACCTGGAGCAGGGACCCCAGTCTCCCCACACCTCCGTCAGAAGCACATTGCAGGCTTGGCTTGTTTGATTTTCACTTATCTGTTTATTTTGGCTTGTTTTATTTAACAAGAGTTTCTCTTCTCTACATTCCTTTTATGCAATTTTTGGAGAAATGGCAAGGTATGGGTCCTTCCTAAGGTCCTTTTGAATGTGAAACACAAATGTCCTAAGGACAATGACGATTCCTGCCCCGACCAATGAACTGGGTTTTTGTATTTGGTAACCTTCCATGGAACAAAGGAAACAGTTAAGTTACTAGTAGATCTGGAGATCATACTGTTGAGGAAATTCAGGCATCCTGCAGAGTCCTCTACTGAGTAACCTTTATTCTTTTGTTCATTGGACAAACTTATTGATCTCCTATGAACTCACCTGGTGGTAGGCCTTGGGGATATCAGGCAGATAAAACAATTCCTACCCCCAAGGGGCTGGGATTTTTCTCAGTTGGTAGAGCGCCACTCTGCAGTCTCTGAGGTCCCAGGTTTGATTCCCAGCACCACAAAAATGGAAGAAGGATGTGACAGTCCACTCCCAAGGCAATTCCAAAACAATCAGCCATTGAAAACCCTGTAAGGGTCACTATGAGTCAGACACGACTTGACTCGAGGGCACCTAACATCAACAACGACCCCTCCCCCCCCCCAAAGGGCTCATTGTCTAGGTCAGGCCTTCTTTGCAAAACAAGGAATTCTGGAATTCTGCCTCCCTCCCTCATCGTTGTACTCCCTCATGGTCCCCACCCTTACTCCCTGCATGGAGATGCAGACCCCCAGCACAGCCCTGTGTCCCTGAAATTGGTGTATGTTTTGAAGGAATTCATGAAACGGGTCCCTGAAGCTAAAAAGAGAAGGTATTTAGTCAGAGCAGCTAGGACCAAAGTTTAAAAAAAAAAAATTACCTCTTTGGGGCATCCTTGTTCCAATACCCATGTCCTAGTCTGAGCTATCTCAAGGCTCATACTTTAAGCATGGCTCAGTATTGCATGCCTGTAATCCCAGTGGCTTGAGAGGCTGAGGCAGGAGGGTTATGAGTTCAAGACCAGCGACAACCTGTGCAATTTAGTAAACTCCTGCTTCAAAATAAAAAATAAAAAAGGGCCTAGGGATGCAGCTCAGTGCAAGAGCACTTGCCTAGGATGTACAATACCTTGGGTTCAACACCCTGTACTGAAAAAAAACCACACAGAGCAGGATTCTAAGAGGCTTCTTAAAAACTTGTATGCAAAAGAAAAAAATACTAGCAATGAAAATTAATCAAATTCAGCTACCTGCTACAACATGGATGAATCCCACAATGTTAGAACAAAGAAGCAAGACAAAAAAACACATGTATGCAGTGTGATTATTTTTATATAAAGTTTAATACCAGGCAGCAATAAGCTATTGGGGTATAAAGTTATGCAGACAAGCAAAGAAATAGTTATCTGTGGGATTAGGGGGTATAGTACAGTGGTAGAACCCTAACATAGCATATGGAAGCCCTGACTTTAGATCACCAGCACCACCAAAAAAAAAAAAAAAAAAAAAAAAAAAAAAAAAAAAAAAAAAAAAAAAAAAAAGACAGACAGAAAGAAAGAAAGGAAATCCTCATCAACCTCATTGTAGTGATTCCTTCTTGAATGAAGGGGATCAAGGTCAGGAGGTTTGTCTCACACAGGGGCTTTTGTGGGGCTGGTAATGCTCAACTTTTAACCCAGGTGGTAGTTACAAAGGTATCTGCTTATAAATTACTTGTCAAATTGTATCTGTTTTACAAACTTTTCTATATGTGTCAGTTCACAGAAAAAAAAATGCTTAAAGCAAAAGGAATAAAAAGAACACCCAGCTTATTTTAAAATGTTTGATAAACTTCTCAAACTAAACTCTCCCATTTGGGTGTATACTCTGCCTGAATTCTCTATAATTACTTGTGTCAACCTTTTGATGGCTGTAGTAGCTTCCCTGACTCAGAAATACAGGGAAGGCAAAGAGGTATACTTCTATGGTGTTGCTAACTTATTGCATGATATTTGGCAAGTCTTTTCCCTCTCTTTGCCTCAGTTGCCCCTATGGCACAATGAGAGAGGATAGGGGAGATGATTTCCCAAGCCTCTACATGCATGAGAAGTGCCTTGTGGGTTGGGTTTTTCCCTGCTCTAGAAACCTACCCCTGGCACCTAGCCAACTCTTCAGTGATATCACATGGCCAGGGCAAGTGAGCAGCCCAAAGCAAAGCCCTCCAGCACCTCAGGGGACCCTCTAAAATTGCCACAAAGACTGTTCCCAGAGAGTGAGCACTCTGCCTCTCATGTCCTCCCAGAATTATAGATGGAGACTCACTCCACCAGTTCTCAGATTCCTCCCATCTACAGGGGCAAGAGCTGACTTTGGGCCTCGTGTCCCTTGGGGACACGAACACTGCTAAAATCCCATTGATTAATTGGGTCCCACCCTCAGATCAATGGTTGGCATTAGTGGAGCTTAGTGAAGTTTTATTAGTCTGGCTGCCCTCTTGCAGATGTTATAGATGAAGAAATAAAATGAGGAGGAAAGGGAAAAAGGACAAAATCATTAGTCTGGAAGGAGCAAAAGAGCATCTTTTCTGTTTTGTATTCAGATTCAGAGCTGTGCTGTCCAAGCCAGGAGCACACACAACAACCCATTTGTATGCTGTTTCCAGAAGTTCAGCCCAGCCTCCTGATTTCCCATTTTGCCTGATAGCTAACATCCCAGGAGCATTTCGTCCACAGCAAACTCCAGCTTGGTCTCTGAAGCCATTTGACAAGGCTCCAAAAACACCTGCGGTCCCATTCATTCATTTATTCATTCATTCATTCATTTCTCACAAGGGCAGGAGGGTTTTTCCTGATGTAGGAAAACAGGCCTATCTGCCAGACAATCCATCTTGAAAGTGTCATATCTGCTCTGAAAGGAGTGGTCCTTCCACAGGACTCCAAGAGGAGCCTGTCACACACTCCCCACCTGGCTAAAGCTTTGCTTCCAGCAGAGGAAACCCATGAGCTGTGCTTGCCGAAGCTCTCCAGAGAGGCACTTTGAATTAAGACCAGAAATGCTTTTAAAAGACTTCAGTCCCTGGTCTTCTAATGGTGACCTCTTCCTTAATTTTGTGATAGCTTCATCTGCCTTTCTCAATCATCTAGGTAGCTATAAAAAGCTAGACACCTCCTACTAACCCCATTAGGATAAAAGTGGAGGATTTTATTATTCGTTTTTAATAGGGAGAAGCTCAAACTCCCCCAGGAAGTATAAAAGGTGGGATTTTGATGTATCTGGTTACAGAAAGAGGTTGCAACAAAGCAGACCCTCCAAGAGTGGAAATGTTGGGGACAAGTAGAAAAGGCTGGGGTGAGCAGTTTTCTGTATAAGAGGAAAGACAGTAATCTTAGGCAGTCCCCTTCAAGGTGCTTCAGCTCCGTGGTATAGGCTAATTCCAGGACCTGCCTGGGAGTACAGAAATAACCCAAATCCCCTAGAATACAATCTCCTGATAATTGTCTGTTAAACATTTGCAACACACACAACACAAAAGTAACTAAATGGAATGGTTCCCTCCAGGACCATGCTGTTCATAACAGTAATAAAGCCCCTGCCACAGACACTGTCATTATCCAAACGCCATTAACATCAATATTCGTATCAAATACCATCTGGCAAAGGAGCCTGCAAACTGAAATCTCTCCTACTTTGGGACTTCCCAGCCTGGAGGGGTGGGGGCAGCCCACAGCCTCCTCCTTCCTCATCCTGATGCTGAGGGCACAGGGGGCCAGGCCTCCCTGAGAATTCCCAGCCAAGCCTGCAGATGCACCCTGGGAAAGGACCACAGTGTGCAGAGAAAAGAAGGACGAAGGACTGGGAGGGTGAAAATCTAAGTCTAATTTATTCATTGTTATTGACTTTTCTTCAAGTCTTAATTATGAAGACACAACCAAGCGCTCTTTCACATTGTCATAATAGGAAACTGATTGAGTATTTATATAAACCTCAGAGGAGTCATTGTTTCACAGAAAAACAGAACTTAACCTCTCGCCAGTCCCCAGGCTGCTTTATAGACAGCGTCACATACCGAACCCTATACTTAAGTTGAAAGAGCTTTCTGTGGGGAGTAATTATGTGACCCCAGAACCCTAGTTCCTCCTAGAGAGAGAAGCTGGGTGTGTGGGGCACAGCTCAGCTCCTCCTCTGGACTGGATCCTGCTGCCCAAGCCTGTCATGGCTGAGAACCAGAGGTCACCCGCATAGCCAAGAAGCCCAGGATCTTTGGGCCTGGGCATGTGCAAGGAAGAAAGAAGGCAGGAAGCTTGGGGGTCTGGAGCTTGACAAAGTTCTGCTGAGCACAGGCAGGAAGTAATTCAGGAGCAAGCTTCAAGGAGATCCTGTCTGATTGTGCCAAGCCTCATCTTTCCCTTCTACCAATTTTAGCTATTATAAAAATCTATAAATGAATAAGTAAATATTTTTTGCATGGGAGTATGGTGAGATTCAAATGAATTAGTAGCAATGATATAAATCAAAATAATAATAATAATAATGTTATCATTTGAGTTTAATAGGTACCACGTATAGCACTAAATGATTCACATTTTCTCTCATTTAGTCTTCACCATTGCCACATGAAGTCTACAGCCACTCTGGTGTCTGATCTTGTCAGATCTCAGAAGTTAAGCAGGGTCTGGCTTGGTTAGTCCTTGGATAGGAGGCTGCCTGGGAATACCTGGTGCTGTAGGCTTGAGAGAAGGACCTGGCAGCCACTCTCAAAACAATCAGCCATCAAAAACCCTATGAATAGCAGAGAAATATTGACAATAGTGCCAGGCATGGCACACTGTCAGATAATGTTTTGTTCTGTTGTACATAGGGTCACTATGAGTTGGACACAGCTCGAAGGCATCTAACAACAACAACATACTCATGTGAAGTTAAAAAATATTTATCCCCATTTTATATAAGATGAAGCAGAGGTTTAGAGAAATTATGTAACCAGTAAGTGGCAGAGCTGGGATTTGAGTCCAAATCTGCCTAACTCTAGGACCTAAACTCTTAGTCAATATTCTGTCCCATTACCAAAAGCATTTTCTAAATTCTGATGTCCTGAGCACAGGATCTTGAGTCCTGGCTTATCATTCCTAGCTGTGTGACCTTGAGTTAGTCACTTTGTCTCTCTGGGTCATCTGCCTTCCCCTCAGCAGTGATGATAATCTTATAAAATGAGGGCTAATCCTGACTGTTATTTCTAATGAGTAAATACTGTACAAATGAAAATAGCAACCATACCTAACTTCACTCCTAGGAATGTGGGGCAGCAATAGACAGCTGGGAAGCAGCAGCAGCATCTGTAAAGAGGAATGGCTTTAGAGACATACCAGAGAAGGAGGCTCTATTTGAGCTAAGCCTCCATTGTCAGACCTGTTACCTCTCTAGTGGGAAGCCAAGGGCCAGAGAGATGCTATAGTCTAAGGATAGGCCTTTAGTCCCACGCAAGCCCACTTAGGAACAACCACACTCCCATTACTAGGGACTTGGGCTGCGGCCATGGGACCACAATTACTGTTAGTGCAGCTGCAGTACCTTTTATATGAGACAAGACTAACTGGTAACAACACCAAAAACTCAGATGTGTGCTGTCTTGGTGGAAGTAAAGATATTATGAAGTAGGAAGCATTTCTCTACCCCCACTTTAAATCCTTTCTGGAAAGACACAGGGCTTGATAAATTAAAAAAAAATAAAAATAAATGAGCTTCCCAATATTGGAAGCATCCATGTATAGCCTGCCAGAGATTCTCAGAGAGGAATTCTTATGTTGAGAAGGAAATCTTCAGATCCTAGGACTTGAGTTGTATAGCAGCCCTGTGGGATTACATGGGGCACAGCCTTCTTACAGAAGACAAGGACAGTCTTAGAAAGGAGACACAGTATTTCCTGGGGGAGTCTAAGTCTTTGGCTCTGATACAGTACTGCTCACACCTCTCCAGCATCCTGCATGGCCATTGGGGTTGGCACAGTGGACTCATGCCATGGGGTTATAATAAGTAAGTTTGGAGGCCAGTACAGAGCTGAGATTCCCTGGCCTGGAAAAATAGAAGACACCACTACCCATCGCAAAGCTAGGAGTCAGGAGCAAGAAGATAAGGTCCAAAGAGGCAGGTTAGGATCTGACGGGAAGTGAGAGTACATCAAATGTCAGCCAGCATTCCTAGCTCACCTTTCCGGCCAGTGAGGATGTGACTCATGGCTTCGTCAGCACTGTACAAAAAAAGACCTGGGTAGGGTGGGTGCTTGGAGTGAAGGGAAGGAGTTGGTGCCACCAAGTGCACAGATGCCAACACCTTGCCCTTGACCACTTGCAGTGTCCTCTGAAAGCCCATGGCACTATCTTCTCTGGCTCTAACCTGTTAATAGGCAAAGGAAACTTTTTCCTTTTCTACTTTTCCCTAACACATTCAGGCAGAAACGTCATTAATACTTCACAAGGAATGAAAAATCAAAAGGGGAAGAGTCTTTTAACTGTATTTTTTAAACATTTGGGTAAGAAAAGTCAGATGTCAAAGAAAAAAATCCCCATTTATGTCTTTTAAAATGTGAGAAATTAATATTTTCCAGGGAGGTTCATGCTCCCTTTCTTCACTCCGTTTGCAGGGTATTGTTAAGCCATGCTTTGTAATTTGTTGCACGCTTAAATATTCAGTCTGTATTTCATTTGGGCTACACATTTAATTCAGCCAACATGTTCATTTTAAGATCAATACTGTCATAACTATGTTGAAAAATTAAATTATTGTAACTTTATTTACATTTCTTAAAAGTACTGTGAAAATTATTCTTAACCAGGACCTAATCAATGTTAGAGTCTAAAAATATGCCACTCTGCATGAAGCTATAAAAAGATTAATGTACATTTTTTTACAAGAAATTAGTAGCTTAATGAAGTGGATAAAAACGCTGTCACAATTTTTATTGGATCTAAATTGCATAGTAGTGGAGGTACAGTAAGTGCCTTCTACATAATGACATAATGAGTCATGACTAGTGCTGGAAGGCTAATTTGCCCTTAACTGACACAAAACCAGGGAATTAACATCCCAGTCGCTCTATGCCAATAGCAGATGCATTATTTCATTGCACAGCAGGGTTTTTAACTAAACTCTTAACTGTAGAAATATTGATCTATTCTTCTGTGAAATGATGAAATTGGAATTTTTTAAAAGGACATCTTAAATTATGGCTGCTGCAGAGACATTTGCTTTCATACTGCCATGCCTGCCTACAGAACAGATGCAACCAGAGAAGTTTAGGGAGACTCCTACCTGTTTCTTAGGGTCTGAAGAGGAGAAAGAAAGTGAGCATTTTACATGAGAGGAAATGCCAGCATTCAACCACCATGAGAAAATGATAGCCATCTACATGGGCTCAAGGTCTGGAATGAATGTTCTAGAACATTGTGCCAGCCCACAATTGGGTTTACTTTGAGGATTATTTAGTACTTGCAAGTTGTTTGGGAACAGCATCACCAAAAATGGTGTCATTCTGCTTAAATCCCAAGAAAAAATTGAACGGTGAGTAGGATGTAGTTGAAGAGGCTAGAGACCCTAATAAGAAACAAGTAAAAGAGAGATGCTGTACCACACCTTGGTTCTTTTTTTTTTTTTTTCCTTGTCTTTTATCTTTTTTTCCTTTCCATTTTCTTTTTGTTTTTGAGACAAGGTCTTGCTAAATTGCACAAGTTGCCTTTGGCCTCAAATTCACAATCTTCCTGAGCCTCCTAAATCACTGGAATTACAGGCTTGTGCCATAGTGCCTGGCTTTGCCCTGGTTTCAATGTTTTCACTCATTCATTCATCCTGTAATCATTAGATACCTATGGAGTACCAGGAATGGATAAATTCATTACCCTGTGGTGGCTAATTATGGTTTCGTTCAAATACTGCCAATACAATATATTTGTTCGTTTAACCAAGTAAATCAAAATTTATCTTAATGTGAAATTTTCACAATAAACCTTATACTAACTGCAGATACTTTGGGCTGTCACAGCTCAGGAATCTAGAGGAAAACTATGTACTAACAGACACACACCTAACACCTCATGTGTGTCTCTGACACTAGATTAGTGCATGCACATGCATGCATACACACATGCACACACAGCAGCTGCAAAGTTAATTCCTTGTGCTTGAAGAGCTGGGAGGCCAAACCCTCTTAATTCAACAAGCCTGGGCATGAAAATAACTTCATGCAGTCTGATCAGCCTAGAGCCCATTGGTCCTCAACCCTAACTGATGGTAAGTCACATGGGGCCAGGCTTGCTTAATTGGATTGGTATGGGCCTGGAATCACTATTTCTTTTCTTTCTTTTATTTATTTATTTTATTTTATTTTATTTTTTGCAATATGGGGGTTGAACCCAGGGCCTCCAACTTGCATGCTCTGCAAGTGCTGGACCACTGAGCTGCACCCCCAGCCCTTTTTTTTTTTTTTTTTTTTTACTTTTTGAGACAGGGTCTCACTAAGTTACATAGACTGCATCTGGTCATGAACTTGTGATCCTCCTGCCTCTGCCTCCCAAGCTGCTGGGATTACAGGCATGCACCACCATGCCCAGCGGAATCACTATTTCTTCATGTCACCCCAAGTGATTCTGGAGTGCAGCCGTGGTTGAGGACTACTGTATAAAATATGATAAACTATGATAAAAAAATAGGAACTACACAGCCCAGGTTCAGAACTGGACACACTGGTGATCTGGCACTGACCAGAAGCTGAAAAGGAGACAGCCAGAGAGGCCAGGGGAAGGTACACAAAAGAAAGACAATTTGACACCATGGAAACTACAGACAGTAAATTCCATCCCCTGCTCTGAGTTGAGGACCTTTTTCTACTACATGGAAGAACCAATAAACATCTCCTCATTTTCTCCTCAATCTTCATAGGATTTTTTAAAATGCATATATATATTGTTAATTATAAAAAGGATACATATTCATTTACTCCAGAAAAATTGGAAGACACTGTTAATATGCTTAAAAAAACTAAAAAGTAATGAAACTTTTCAAATCTATGTTATTTTAAAGAAGTACAAAAATCAATCTATTTAAGAACATCCTAAAATTGGTTGCTAAAGCATGTCTGAAAGATCCTTTTCTTGTACTCTCAACATGGAGTCTCATCCTTTGAAAAAGTGCCCATTTGATAAAGAGGAAGGGAAGATCATTCTTTTAATTTGCATTTCTTCTATTACTAGTGAGGATTTAAGGTTTTTCCTGTTTGGCCTCTTCAATTTTGCATGTATGCATTACACACTAATATCTTTTAATTTTATAATGTGTTTCTTACTGATTTATAACTGTATTTAAAATATTAAGTTTGTCTATTACACAAAGAACTTTCTCTACTTTCTTGTTTTGTTTATAGCATATTTTTGACCAAAAGAAGCTTTGCTTTTTTTGTTGTTTGGTTTTGTTTTGTTTTTTTAAACTCCAGCCTGGTTTTGGTTTTGTTTGGGGTTTGTTGTTGTTGTTGTTTTGTTCTGTTTTGCTTTTTGTTTTTTAATAGGGTCTCTCTATGTAGCCCAAGCTGGCCTTGAACTTTCTGGTTCTCTTTTTGTTTTCTGGTACTTAGAGGTTGAACCCAGGGCCTCACACACTTTGCAAGTGCTCTACCACTGGACTGCACCCCCATCCTTTTTTTTTTTTTTTTTTTTTTTTGAGACAGGGTCTCACTAAGTTACACAGGCCACCTTTGGCCTCAAACTTGCTATCCTCCTGCCTCCATCTCCTGAGTCATTGGAATCACAAGCACGTCCATGGTGTAAGGCTTGGTCTTGAACTTTCAATCCTCCTGCCTCTCAGACTCCCAGGTGTTGGGACTACATGTATACACCACCATGCCCAGCTACAAAGAAGCACACACATACACACAACAATTATTAAATTGTTCCCCTATCTCTCCTGCCTACTCTTCTTATGTGGTGACAAGCCCGTGTGACCTGGAGTCAGAAGATCCACACGCCCTCACCAGCTATATAATTTAGAGGAAGTCACTTCACTTCTCTGGAGTCGGTTTTTCCCCATCTACAACCTAACTCTCGTCAAAATGAAATTCTGTCAGTGCTATAAATGGTCAAAACCTTACTATCTTCTTCACTGATATACCTTTAGAACCTAGAACAGAGGCTTGCACTGAGTGGACACTCAATAAATATCTGTTGAATGAATAAGCACCTGGTTTGAACCCAAGCCCAGAGCAAACAAACAGTACACATTGTCATCCACAGCAAGACCAGAAATCGTTGCTCCTAAGCAGTCTCCATAGGTCAGAAGTTACATCTCCCAGTCTTGTTGCTTACATTGTTCCCATTGTTCCCTAGTGCAGTGAAGTCTGAACTGAATGGACAGTGGGAGCTCAGCCCTGTGCTTGGGACCCTTGGATACACAGGAAAGCCAATGCCCAGACCCTACTCTTCAGCCAAGGGGTGGCTCTTCCAAGACTTCATTAAACATACAGCACAATCAAAAGAAGAAATGAAAGCTGGGCTTGGTGGCACACATCGTAATCCCAGAGACTCAGTAGGTAGAGGGAGGAGGATCACAAGTTCAAGGCCACAGGTAGCCTGCATAACTTAATGAGACCATGACCCAAGATAAAAAATAAAAATGGGGCTGGGGGTGCAGCTCAGTGATACAGCACTTGCAAAGTACGTGCAAGAGCCTTGGTTCACTCCCCTAACACCACACACATACACACAAAGGAAATGAGCAAGGCATAACACCTCATGCGTATAATCCCAGATATCGGGGGGCCTGAGGCAGGAGGATTGATTGCCACAAATTCAAGACCAATCTGGATTACATAATGAGTTTCAGATCAGCCAGGGCTACCTAGCAGGGGCCTACCTCAAAACACCAAAAGGGAGGAGGGAGAGGAAAGAAAGAAGGGAAAAGGAAAAAAAAGAGGGTCAGGAAGGAATGTCAGAAGGAGAGACCCACCCAGGGAGCTGAACAATGGAAACACCTAGGACATTCAGAGAACATTCAGAGAAGCTGGCAGGCCACACAGAGCAAACTAATGACCCCAGGCTTACTTTTATTCCTAAAACTATCTGGCTTAATGTTCTACTTGACCACAAGGCAGTTACGTTTTATATTCATGATTTCCTTTACCCAGACTATTTTACTTGCTCATTGACACTTGTGTCATATGCTAATGTATCAGTTTCAAGAAAAGCTCTCATTTTATAGTTTTTACATATATAAGGGGCAAAATTGGAAAACCCAGAAAAAACTGTGAAATCCAGAACATGCAGCCAAGTCCAACTTTGCATTTCTGTTCTAAATAAGCCTCTTAAGTGGCTTGTGCTCAGATTCACAACTAGTTCTTCACCTTTTTGAATTTGGGGAAAGGTCAGTTTCCCTCTGTCCAGTTGGCCTATATGATTTTGCACACAAGTTCAGAAGCTCTCAGAACCTCTGTATGCCACTCATTGACTCCTAGGCTCATTCAGTGAACTCCATGCATTACAAGTATACTCTGAAGAGCATCCAAGAAACCTCAGACTTCAAATTCTATAATCATTATAATCTCCTTGACCTGAAAAAGCATTTTGGGTTTTTTTGTTTTAGTTTTGGCTTTTTTTTTTTTTTTTCCATTTTGCAACTTGTCACAAAAACTGCATCTTAATGGTTCATTTCTTTGCAGAGATTTCATTTCTCACTACCTGTCTGAGCTCCTAACCAGGAATCATAGACATAGTGTATAGATGTATAAGTTAGGACAACACTGGATAGTACAACAAATAAAGCCCATAATCTCAAGGCTCACCACCAGAGACATCTCTGTTCTGCATATGTGTTAGTCCAATGCAAGTGTTTCTGGTCAGATTAGCCTTCCACAGTGTGATCCATGAATCCTGGTTCCTTCTATGCTGTGATTCTGCATTTTCAACATTACTGTGTTCAACTGCAATACTTTAGCCAGAGGGGAAAGAGCAATGAAATCATGCCTGGGATGATTTGTAATTGGGGCTTAATGTGGTGGTCTACATTACTACTATTCACTATATTGCTAGAACTCACACGGCCATCCTTAATTATGGGGGAGGTAAGAAATGTTATCACTGTGACCAAAAAGAAGAGAACATGGGTGGTACAGCTACTCTTAAAGAGTTCTGAGAGGAGTTATTCAGAGTCCACATTTAGCCATTTTCCTTCCTTCTTTTATAGATCCAGCCTTTAAGGAGTTCTACTGCCACCAAGAAGGCAGATCTTTACTCTGGCATCAGACAAATGGAACTTCAAGTCCAAGCTCTGCTGATAAAACTAGCAGTATGTTCTTGCAAGTAACTTCAAGTGGGCCAAAACAGTAGCTCTAACCTCATGATATTGGATGGAGTGGATGAGAAATCACAATTGCTTGTAAGTTGTTACTATTCAAAAATTAAGATACTAATGTTACCTAATAATGAATCTAATAAAAATCATACTGTTTCATTACAGACTAGCCTGGTTTTTTCAAAAGAAGAATCAAATCTAAGAGATAACTTTGAGACTCCTGTAAGAATTGAGATAAAATGTCTTGGTAAGAGCTTAGACTAGAGTAAAATAAAAGTAGTATCAGCTAAGCAAGCACTTTTCCAACCATTATCTTGGATCTCAAAGAAACCAAGAATAAACAATTAAAGAACTTAATGATACCTTGGAAGAGGAGGGTCAAGGGCCAACAGAGAGATGAAATGGCCCAGTTCTCTAGTTTGAAGGTCTTTTAATTTCTTTAATATTATGCAAAATTAAGGTATCTTACTTGTACTCATCCCTCAGGTCTCTGTGCTCCATTTCAGTGGTATTCGTTCCTTCCTCTCTACCTGGTTCCCTTCTCTGTGCAATAATCATTCTATCTCAGCTCTCCTCCTTCCAGAACTCTACTTCCAAAGTCAAAACAGGTATCAGAGAAATGGCTGGTAGGCTTCTCAGTCCACCTTCCAAAGCTGTAAAGCCAGTACCTTTACTGGAACAAAGCCTCCATACGGAGAATTCCAGCACTGAGTTTTGGAATTAGACAGGCCTTGTCTGCTCAAATAAACATTCCCTTCTCAGCTGGCTCATAACCTGAAACACAACATGTGCATGGACATGGAAAAGAAGGAATATGCACAATTAACTAAACTGTATGTACCAGCACCTGTTTTTGATAGAAAAGCAAAAAAAAAAAAAAATGTAGATTAATATGCCAGTTTTATAGTCCAAGCTTCTGTCAGCTATGAGTTATAATAAACCAAATTAATCCTCTCCCACTTGCCTTCTGATATTTGATCACTCTGTCTCAGAAGATGCTTTCTAAAGTGTGAGAATCTTCAGGCGGAAGTTGCAACATGGTGAGGACAGTATATTGGTAGTAACCAGCACTTTGAAGTGGGGACAGAGACCAGTTTCCCACCATTCAGTTTCTAACTGCCCTTTGCAATGTTTTCAGTTGTATTTTAAACAGTTCTGAAGATGCAATGGTGCATGTATTTCCTTTTACATTAAAATTTGCCTTTGCAGAACAAAGTCACAGCTGGGGATTGTGTAGAGAAGATGAGGCTTCAGAAAAAGGAAAACTGTAATCCCAGTGATCTCAGTGGTAGAGGCAAGAGGACTTGCAAGTTCAAGGCCACAGGCACCCTGTGTAAATAAGTAGGACCCTGTCTCAAAAAAAAAAAAAAGGGAGAGTAAAAAATGAGCTGGAGGTATAGCTCAATGGTACAGCACTTGCAAAGATGTGTGAGGCCCTGGGTTCAACCCCCTAGTACCACCAAAATAAAAAAGAGAGAGAGAGAAAGACAAGTGCCCATGGAAGGACCATGTACTGCAATCTTTTTCCTTTGCAGCATTTTCTCTCTCAAGCCTAAGTGTAAAATAATTTCAATAAACTTCTTTTAAGGCAAAGGAAGGAGATGAAGCTGATATTTTAATTTAAATATGTGGTATTTCCTTCCATGGGAATCTTTAAGAGCACATATATCTACAACAAACAGCTCAGAAAGCAAGATGTTCTGCCTGCTATTGGAATGTGGATAGAGGTGTCTTCTTACGGCCACCTTCTCACTCAATCCATAAAACAAATGTTATGCACTTTGTCCTACCCCAGCCCTGTTAAAAATAGATTGCAAAATGCTCCACTTCCAATAAAATGTCTCAAATCAGCCCTACATATCATCC
Source organism: Pedetes capensis (assembly GCA_007922755.1). NCBI lineage: Eukaryota > Metazoa > Chordata > Mammalia > Rodentia > Pedetidae > Pedetes > Pedetes capensis. Next base: position 67,519 of record VMDO01008160.1, on the reverse strand, counting down.
CAGGGGAAATAACTTCAGAAATTATTTGGATCTCTGAGTTAGGTGTGCACTTGGGTGGTATAGGCAATATAAACTTTGAGCAAACACACAGAAGCTGGAAGTCTAGAAATGTTTACATAATACAACACCGCCACCTAGAGGCCAAACGCTAAGGAACTGGACACCACAGCCAAATGGTGAAAAGCTAGATATGCCACTTACTGCCCAGACCAAGTTACCAACTAAGTGGGGATGTGAGGCAGATTAAATGAGAAAAGGCTTTTCTGCAATGATAATGTATTTGGGAAATGCCACAAGGTAGTCAAATAAGACCCTCCTATCATTACCTACAAGGCCAGGTATTGGACTAGCCATCAAACAGTATAAAATCAAACTTCCAGGGTAGGAACGTAGCAGTGGTAGAATGTTGGCCTAGCATGCAAAAGGCTCTGGGTTTGATCTCCAACACAGAAAATAAAATCATACTTTCAATCCCACTGGAAATATTTCAGTAATGTGTCCTTCAATGTACTTATTAGATATTACTTGAATACACATTTCCTGAAGGGACAAACTTAGGGACACAGAATATTAACCAAGGTAGATAGGCTTCTTTATTGCCAGTCTTCTCAGATCCTTTAATAGTTGACTACACAAGGTAGATCTCTAAAAAGACATGACAGACGCATGTTTCCAAATTTTAGCTATAATTTTTCTGCAAAACACACTGCAAGCAAACCCATCCCCCATACCAGCAGAGCAAGGTCAAGTGGTGGTCTAAGGATACAGGTTCTGTAAACAAACTGCATGAGTTCCAATTCTAACTCCACCATTTCACAATTTAGCTTCTCTGTGCCTGCTTCCTCATCTGTAAAACAGGAATGTAGTAGCTACATCACAAGGTGCTGTGAGAGTTACAATGAAGTAATACATATAAACCACCTGAAATCATTGGTAGTAGTATTCCTTCACATCGTTCGTAGACGTTCATGCCTGAAGTCTCCTAACTCTAGCAAAGCATTTTAGAGAAGCCACTAACAGAAATACACTCCTGCTACATCCAACTGCTATCTGCATTCTCTTTAAACAGTTGCTTTTAGTCCCCTGGTGGCTGGGGAAGAATGTTTATAGTTACTTTGTTAGATAAGATGGAAAATAATAAGGATGGCCACTAATAATCTCTTTCAAATCACTCAGAGAGCTTTCAGCATTTGCAAAACAAAAAAGGACAGAGTGCCTTACCAAGCTCCACAAATCACAGTGCTTTCTGCAACAAAGGATCATAATTATATGTTTTAAATCACTTGCTTCTCTGTACAAGCACAGAACTCAAGAAGGTAAATTAACATGACTCACAAATAACTCCCGCATTCTATATCAGAATACTGTGTGTCTGTGTGCATATGTGTATATACATGTATATGAATGTGCATAGGAAAAGTAGTGGTATGTGTAATACCTAAAACATCTTGCTTCAAAGGACTTTAAGGTTTTTTACCCTTCCTTTCCAGCTTTAGGTAGCTAGTATAAATACCCACTGAGATACAAACATTTCAGGTAAATCCTTTTAAAATGTGTATCCGACTCATAGCAACCCTATGTACAACAGGCAAAACACTATTGTCAGTGCTTCTCTGCTATTCATAGGGTTTTCAATAGCAGATTGACTTTTGGGAGTGGGTTGCCAGGTCCTTCTCCCAAGACTGCAGCACCTGGTGTTCCCCAGGTGGTCTTCCATCCAAGTACTAACCAGGCCCTACCCTGCTTAGCTTCCGAAATCTAATGGGATCAGTTGTCACAGGGCTATGGCTATACGTGAAATGCTTTTAACAGTTTTATATTATTCTTCCATTTCCTTTCTCCTTAGTCTTTTGACATTCAATTGAATTGTACTTCACCATTTTTCACTTTTTTCTCTTTGATCACTCCCTGAATTTATAATTTTCAGTCATAGAAAAAAAGTAGCTTATTGGCCCCATGTGCTACATACAGTGTATAATATGTATATACATGTGTGTACATATAGATTTTTTTTTACTTGAGACAGAATCTATTTTTCTATTTTGCCCAAGGTACCCTTGAACTCCATCCAGGGCTCAAATGAACCTCCTACCTCTGTCTCCTGACAGCTGGACTATGGGGGTGTGCCACTGCACCAGTTGTACTACATTCATCTTGAAGCATCCTCTCTAACGAATGGGGCCATTAAGGCAGGAGGTAAAGGTAGGCAAGGCAGAACTGCGAAATCCAGAGGACAAGAACCACTCTGTCCTAACCACACCTATGACTAGTTTGGCCACTCTTGGTTTACCAAGCACAGTACCACTTTGGATCTGTTGCTCAGGCATGATGAGGAATGGCAGCATCTCTTCCACCCTCAACAGTGTTCTGGCTTGGATACCTACAACCCTCTGGCTATCTACAACCCTCAAGGCTCTGCACCCCTCTAGTCCTCAATTTCTATCACGTGAAAAAGGGCACAAGGTTAGAAAGTATTGTAAGAAGTTTTCTGCAAACTCTTTCTGTGATGTCCACTTCAGAGTTTTAAAATTTAACTTTCTAAAGCAGTCCAATTATGAAATTAAAGATCTTTCAACCTCTACCTCCCTTCTGTTGATACACTAGTGAATATTTTTCTCCAATGAGCTCAGATCCAACCTAACTATGTGAGTGCCTAGATAAACACTGACAAAACAGACATTTAAAGGTCAATCATGAATATTTCAGAAACTGGAAGAAACAAAAACCAAGCTGGAATTTATACCATCTTTTTAATATTGTTCTGGTTCACTCATCTCCTTACTCCTTAGCTTGCACACAATACACCAATCATGGCAGGCCCTGGACATTCCCCACCACCAGTTCAGATATGTTCATATAAAATACCCAACCAAAATACATTTTCACCTGAGCCTACACTTCCTACCCGAAAGCAGAAATAGCCCAGGGAAGATGCCCATACAAAGGCCACAGAATTCCCACATCAAGACAGAACATGAAGCCCTGAAACAGAAGGAATGTTAACCATATAAAGCAGCGACAGAACAGGAAATGGATAAAATCAATACAGTGGGACAACCCAGTGTTCTATCACCCCACCCTCTCATAACTTAGACAAGCAGGAAAACGGATTTTGGAGTAAATACATTTATTGATACCCATTTTATATATAGTTCAATGAAGTAATCTATAAATATAAAAGCATTTTTCTTTTGGATATCACCATGGTCCATGTAAATACTCAACCGTCAGAATCATCTGCAGGAACCTCTCCAAGTCACACTGTTCAGTTTACAGACCTGAATATATGTATTTCATTAAACAGTGGCACTTATGTACTCAAGTGGTCCAGTGGCTTTGGAATATATGACTACTGGGCATGTGGAGTAAAAATAATATGTAAGTTTAAATCAATATAAAGGGTATCAACCATTAACGAAAGGAAACAATTATGAATTCATATCCTAGGCAAAGAAAGTACCACAGGTGACACCTGGTGTCAGAATACTGGAGACAAAATATGTAAAACAACACACATTGTGGCACTGCATGCTCTCCCCAACCCCCAGCAGACAGGCCACCAGTGCCTTAGGTCATTCATGATCAATGAACAGCAATTCTTAAAGAATCTACATAGCTTAGAATAGAAGGTATGGAGAGACTGATATCGAAATTAAAGTGGGCTAAATATTTGTGACATAATGAGTTTCTCCCCCAGAGGGGGACTTAGAAAAAACCATTGTGTTTTAAATTCCCTTTGTCAATTTGTACATGATCATTTATCCAATGCAGGAGAAAGAACCTACACATCTGGTATCCAAAACACAGGTGCAAAAATTTTTCTTCTGTTTCAAAAGTTTTTCTTCCATACTTCCAAGGGGACTGATGCAGTCCCTGCTGAGCCTTGCTCTCCATCTGATGCAGCATAGAATTTCCTCTCATCTCTTCATATCAAATACAGGAATGTCCTTTGCTGCAGTCAGACGATTCATCTTTTCAGTCAGCAAGCGAATGCATTTAAAAGGTCTTAAATGTACAATGTCCAAAACTGAAATCTGAGAGGCAGTGTTAGAACGTAAGCAAAGCAGGATTTTTAGAGACTACTTAAAGGAAAGCCTAAGGGAAGCATATTAAAAAAAAACAAAAACCAAAAAACAGTTTTTTCTATTATTTTCAGCTGGAATTGACAGCAACATTCCCTGGTAAAGACGGGTAACTGGTGTTATCTCCAGGTCCAAAATATTCCAACTACTTAAAGTAGGACCCAATAGAGGAGAAACACACACTTGAGTTCTGAAGTCTCTAGAATTCCTTTTCTCCATTTTTTAAAAAAAGAAACAGTAGCTTCGGTCGTACACCACTGGTTGAAGGGGTTTTCATCCAAATGAGAAACTCTACCCCTCATCTCTAGTGAGACAGGCACCAGACTCCCACAAGCGGCAGCTCCCATGTCCTGTAGCATGTGGCATCTGGCCCTGGAGTGAGGAGTAAATTGGCACTGAGCCTCGACCACTGGGATTCAGACTAGATGGCATTTCTCGGTGTGCCATTGTGTGCCAATGCTTTCAGGCTAGGGGCACTGGTCTGGTGACTGCAGCTCCTGTGAGAAGTCACACCCACCTCAAAAACTTCATGGATAGCTTTTCGGAAACAGTGGAAGTTGTAATCTATCAAACCTGCAAGAAAGAAAAAGAAGATGAAGATCATGCCTTCTGAATGCTGACTGTGAAACAATCCTCTAGGAAACATTGGTGACAACAAACATACACTTGTCTGAGGAATTCTCTATGTTGGAATCACGATAAAGTATCTATCAAATTGTTGACACTGGTTACCTGTAGGGCCACAGCAACAATACAGATGGTAATTAATCTAACAAAAGCAATTAGGGAGGTAAATCTGCTAGGAAAACTTATAATGAAAGTTAAGATTAAATAGTTTTTGAATTATTAAGCTTTTCCTTTTATAAATCTTTGGGGCAGTCAATGAAGGGCTAAAGGAACTAGGCAGACCACTTTGCAAACTGCTCACAGAGCCCTGGAGTTTGAGAAGTGCCAGAGAGGCCTGTCAGGCAGAGCTCCAGGCAGCCTGCACCCCCCTTTTGGCAAGGCAGCTTCCTTTCTAGTCCATTTTAGGAACTGGGGTTCCATTTAAGATTTCAGTTGAACAAAGGCTTCTACTTTGTGACAGAAATAGCTGGTTACCTATCAGCTACCCATTTTCCCCCTTCTTCCCTTAAAGGCAGAACCTCAATTTTGAATGAGCAGATTGCTGCTGAGCTAAAACACTGCATTTCCTAGCAGTTAGATATGGCCACATGACCAATTCTGGCCAATGAGGTAAGTGGAAGTGTGCAGGACTTCCATGAACTCTCCTTAAGAGACAGAAGATTTTTGTTGTTTTGCTGTACTGAGTGGCTGCAGCCAGGGCCTGACAAATGCTAGGCAAGCACTCCACCACTGAGCTGCACTCTCAGCCCCTTTTTTTGAGACAAGGTCTTACTGAGTTGGACAGGCTGCCTCTGGCCTTGAACTCACAATCCTCTTGCCTCAGCCTTCTAAGTTATTGGGATTACAGGTGTGAGCCCTGGCACCATGCTAAAGATGTATCCTTTAGCTTCTACCACTGTTCTTTGTTCCTTTTGTGTGTGTGTATGGCTTTTTGAGACAAGGTCTCATTATGTACCCCAGGCTGGCCTTGAACTCACTATGTGTAGTCCAATATGGCCCCAAACTTGAGATTCTCCTGCCCTAGCCTCTCGGGTGCCAGGACTACTGGTGTGAACTACTATGCTCACTTTACTCTTTTCCTTTTTTATTTTTTGTGTGGTTTTGTTTTGTTTTGTTTTGTTTCCTGGCAATACTTGGGGGTTAAACCCAGGGCCTCATACATACTTTGCAAGTGCTCTACCACTGCATTGCACTTCTAGTCCATTTTTTATGTTTTATCTTGAAATAGGCTCTTGCTAAGTTATGCAAACCACCTCCTACCACCTCTTCCCAAGTTGCTGGGATCACAGGCGTGAGCCCCTGCACTGAGCTGCTCTTTGTTCTTAATATCTGGAATATGGATAAAATGGCTAGAACTCTAGAAGCCATTCTGGACCATGATGTAGCCTTTAATTATGCTAAGAATGGCAAAGTAGGAATAGGCACTTATCAAGAAAACCAGGAGGTTGCCTTAGCTGCAACAGAATGTCCACCTGCAAACTTCTGTTCTTTGGATTTGCAACCAAGCCTACCCCTGACTGATAAACACTGCTTGAAATTCTTAAACCTCCAAACTAGACAGCCACCTCTTCAATCACAAGAACCAGTCATCATATACATCCACCATCACACATCCTCTTATGTACACAACGAATGTGTACTCTGACCATCACCTTGGCCAATTTAACATCTTTGGCACTGGAGTTTCAAATTACTGAATTCACATTCATGAAAAATAAAATATTAAAATACACTGTGTGGCCTGCCTGAATATACTGTGCTCTTTCAATAATTTATATTTGATTTGATGAAAATCATTAAACACTTACTGGACAGCCTGAGGGTACAATGTGTCAAAAGCAACAGCATATATGCCTTCAAAGATATACTACCTGGGGCATAAAGCCAATACACACACACACACACACACACACACACACACACACACACACACACACACACCACACAGACACGAAAAAAAATCTGGTTTCCACTGACTACAAACGTGACAAAGTCCAAAACACACAGAGGTAATAAGTGCAGGGCAAAGTTGTCAATGAAAGCTTCAGGGATGAGTCAGAACACTGAGTATACCAACAAGATTTAATTCCACAGGAAAGGGAACAAAATTACAAGAAAATTGCAGGGAACTGGCAATGAGAACACAGCACAGGTGGCAATGAGAACACAGCACAGGTGGAAGACATAAAAGAAATGAGCTGAGGAGAGAGGGGCATCAGACAACTCTTGGTAGGACAGGGTGTGAATCAAAACTGAATGATTAGGTTTGTTATTGTTAGGTGCCTCATGGCAACCCTATGTACAACAGAACCAAACATCCCCCACACTGTGCTTGAGACAAGGCACTGTCAGTGCTTCTCTGCTATTCATAGGATTTTTGATGGCTGTTTTGGGATTGTTTTCGGAGAGGGCTGCCAGGTCCTTCTCTCATTTTTTGCCATGCTAGGGATCAAACCCAGGGCCTCAGAGTGTGCAGATCAAGCACTCTACCATGAGCTAAATGCCAGCCCATAAATGAGTACATTAGAGCCAAATTAAGATGGTCCTTCACACTTATGAAAAACAAATAAAAAACAACCAGGCATGGTGGTGCACACTTCTAATTCCAGCACTTGGAAGGCAAAGGCAAGAGGATCACAAGTTCAAGACCAGACTGGCTACATAGTGAATTGAAGATCTGCCTACACTTTAGAGTAAGACCTTGTCTTAAAAAAAAAAAAAAAAAAAAAAAAAAAAAAAAAAAAAAAAAAAAAAAAAAAAAAAAAAAAAAAAAAAAAAAAAAAAAAAAAAAAAAAAAAAAAAAAAAAAAAAAAAAAAAAAAAAAAAAAAAAAAAAAAAAAAAAAAAAAAAAAAAAAAAAAAAAAAAAAAAAAAAGGAAGGGGGGAGGGATGGAGAAGTAGCCCAATGGTAGAGTGCTTGTCTAGCTTGTGCAAGGCCCTAAGTTTGATTTCCAGCACCAAAGGAAAAGACAAAATAAAAAAATTTTAAAAAGAAAAAAAAAAAAGAAAAGAAAAGAAAAAGCAAGCCAAGTCATAGTGCTAGGAATGTAGTTCAAAGCACCTCCTTAGCATTCACAAAGCCCTGGGTTCAATCCCCAGTGTGGCCAATGCCAAAAAAAATAAGAAAAATGCAAAAAGGCAAAAAGAAAAGCATCTATCAATTCAACCACATTAAAACTGACATCTGTAAGCCAGGTAGTCTGTAGACCCAGCTATTGAAGAGGCTGAGGCAAAAGGATTGGTCAAGCCCAGGAGTTTGAGGTCAGCATGGGTAAGAAAGTGAAAGAATATCTCAGGGGAAAAAAAAAAAAAAAAAAGCCAAGTACAGTGACACACATCTGTAATCCCAGTGACTCAGGAAGTGAAGGCAGAAGGATTATGAGATCAAGGCCAGAGACAGCCTATGTAACTTATTGAGATTGACTTGCTAAAATGGGCTGGGGCTGCAACCCAGTGGTACAGCACTTGCAAAATATGTGCAAGGCCCTAGATTCAACCCCCAAGTACCACCAAAAAAAAAAAAAAAAAGAAAAAAGAAAAGAAAAGAAAATTACATTTGTGCAAACTGTAAAACTGACAATCAGGGAAACTTGAACACTGGCCAGATATTTAATATTATTAAATCACTGTTAATTTTTTGCATTCATTAATGCTAATATTGTATTTTTTAATTTTTTGTTTATTGCCATACTGGGGGGTTATGCACACTAGGCAAGTGCTCTACCGCTGAGCTGCACCCTCAACCCTTCAACTTTTTTTTTTTTTTTTTCCTTCATTTTGGAGACAGGGTCTTGCTAAGTTACATAGGTTGCCTCTGGCACTGAACTTATAACCCTCCTGTCTCAGCCTCCCAAGTTACTAGGACTACAAGGCCTATGCCACAGCACCTGGGCTTAATATTGTATTTTTAAGAGAGCAGTACCTTTTAGAAATACCTCTAGAGCTCTCTATAAACAAAATGATTTAATGTTAGAGATCTGCTTCAAAATAATCCAGTAGGGAAAGAGATATACATATAAAATGATACTATGATTTTGATAATTGTTGATACATAAATAAATAAATAAATAAATAAAATAAAAAAGAGGTTTACTGAAGACCACTTACCTACCAAGCACAAAGCCTTGGATTCAATTCCCAGCACCACAAAAAATAAAAAGTATATGAATGAGTTACCAAAGAAACCTGAATAGCCACAAAAAGGTGCTTGTCATGAAAACCACTTGCCCTAATCAATAATTAAATAGGTAAAAATGGAAGCCAGATGAGGTATCACTTCACATCTACGAGACTGACAATAAGTACACAGTTGCACAGTATTAAGCATCATCAAGGATACAATGTGATAAAAATTCCCATGCAGTACTGCCAGGGGTGAAAATGGTAAAGCCACTGTGGAGAGTAGTGTGATAATGCCTAGTACAAGTTGAACATAAATGTACTCTATAAATTCCACCCCTAAATATATACCCATATGTGCAGGGGCAAACTTATTCATGAGGACTTGTTACATAACTATTTGTAATTTTTAAAATAATTTAAATATCCGGCAACAAGAAAAACTGTTGTACACTCAATCCATATGTGGCAGTGAAAATGAATGAACTATTGAATGGTGGTTTCTAGGAAAGGGAGGAAGGAAAAAAAGTAAGTTGTTCAATGGGTATTGGGTATCAGTTTTGCAAGATGAAAGCGGCCTAAAGATCTGTTACAAAACAGTATGCACATAATTAACACTGTTGTATTGCATACCTAAAAATACTTGTTGTTGTTGTTAGGTGCCGTTGAGTCCAGTCTGACTCATAGCGACCCTCATAGGGTTTTCAATGGCAGATTGTTTCGGGATTGCCTTGGGAGTGGGTTGCCATGTCCTTCTCCCATTTTTGGGGGTGCTGGGAATCGAACTTGGGACCTCAGAGACTGCAGAGTGGCGCTCTACCAACTGAGCTAAATCCCAGCCCCAAAAATACTTAGGAGGGTAAATTTTATGTTGTGCTTTTTTTTTTTAACCACAAATAACTTGTAAAGTTATTCCCTAATATAAAACAAAACACCAGAATGACAATCTCGATAGATCTCAGAAGCAACCCTGAATAAAGAGAAAAAGACAAGGTACAGAAGATAACCTAGATTTAAATATCATTTATAGAAAGATAAGGACCTGGCAATCCACTCCCAAGGCAATCCCGAAGCACTCAGCCATTGAAAACCCTATGAGGGTCGCTATGAGTCGGATACCGACTCGATGGCACCTAACAACAACAACAACATGCAATACCCTATATTATTTAGGGTAGATACGAATTAAAAGATTAAATCATGCATAGGAAAAATGAAACACATAGCACAAAGAGATATCAACTGAAATACATAAATTTCAACTGTATTTGCCACATTTTAGTTCATAAGCTCAAAAGCGAATATACACGTTTTTGTTTTATCCAAAAAATTGTGTGTATCTGAAATACTTCTTTAAAAGCTCAGATTGAAGAATGGGATCTTGTTGCAGAAAATAACAGAGAACTACTGTAGATCCCTGAGTAGTCAATAGATTAAAAAAGAAAAAATTCTGGCTACGGGCGTAGTTCAGTAGTAGGGCACCTGCTTAGCATGGGAAAGGCCTTGGATTCAGTCTCCAGTACCCAAAATAATTATAATTCTGAAAAACAGTCTGTCTTTGGATAAAACATGATACACACTAGACACTCTACATATGTCAAATGCACAAATATCATCCAGTAGGAGGTTACTATTGCAGCACCACAGAGGCCTGGAGGGATGAGGACCTACACTGGAGTCAGACAGTGGAAACGGAAAGGAACCCCAAGAAACAATTCTAAAGAACAAATGATAAGATTTGGTGAAAATTCAATGTGATCAACACAGAAGACTAGGAAAAGGAGAACACAAAATCCTCTCTGTAAACCAATCTGCAATGGCACCATAAGCAGTAATACCACACAATTACCTGAGTATAAGACACCTAAGCTTGGACACGAGAAAAATGGCTTAACTAGTGTCAGAAGTAGAGTAGCCAAAAGAGTCATGAAACAGAAGGGAAAATCATCAGTGAATGACTAACACAATGGCCAAGACATCAATCAAATATTTAAGTGAAGCTGTCCTACCCATAGTTCCAAACATGGGATTGGACATGAGCTCAAGGAAGAGCTAGAGATGAGAATTTTTCAATTAGTCACAAACAGAAGATTAACCCAAGCCATGGACTGGAGGAGCTGATCCGAAGAATCTGAAGCAAACAAGAAGACCTGACTCTGAAAAACAGAGGATGGAGCAAAAGAAAACTGACCAGAGGAAACAGGAGAGATTGTCAGAGAAACACACACAAAAAATAACTCAGAGAGTTCAGCTTTAGGGAAGCAATGACAGAAGAAAGCTTTGAAAAAGGAAGTTCTGACAAGGCAACATGCCTCAGAATGCTGAAAAGACTGAAGAGTAAGAAAAGTAACTGGTTACTTTTAAAGGAATAGCTTCAACAGATTGGTTCAGATGGAAACAAACTATAGGCAAACAGCTAATGACAGGATCTGAAGAAAGAGGAGCTAGAATAAAAAACTTGACTTACGGTAGAAGACCAAGAAAAACCTAAGCGTGGTGGTACACACCTGTAATCCCAACAATCAGAGGCTGAGGCAGGAGGAACACAAGTTTAAAGCCAGAGGCAGCTGGCCTACCTTAGCAAGACCCTGTTTCAAATAAAAATTGACAAATGGGATGGGGGTACACCTCAGTGCTAGAGCACTTAAAAAACACGCATGAGACCTGGGCTGAACCCCTAGTAGTACAGATAAATAAATAAATAAACAAACAAACTGTCATTAAGGTCAGCTCATCTCACAGGTGCCTGACAGGTTCTTCTGGACTTGTTGGCTGCCCAGGCCCAGCTCTGAGCTCTGCTCACTTCTTCAGGGTCTGCAAATCTGAGTGAAGGCGCTGCTGACATGAACAGCAAAGAAGGGGCAGAAGGATTCAGAAAGAGGAAGCATGACAACTACCCACATAACCAAAGAAGAGAAGAGAAAGACGTTAATTCATCTTTACCCACAATGACGACTTTTAAATCATTTCAGCAGGAACTCAATGCAAGGCATGACAAATAACAAGACACTGGTGTAACTAAGTCGGGATTTAAATGTCGGAAGCAAAAGGACAATTTTTCTCCTCCATAGGATTGTAAGTGCTCCTGACATGGAAGAAATATTGACTGAATCAGAAATTAAATTGGATAGTGTTAAACAAAAAATTCTACAGGTAGCCCATGAGCTGTCAGGAGAAGACAATGCATCAGTTCCATCAAGCCATCACCACAGGACTGTAGGAATATGTAGAGGCCGTCTCTTCAACACTTCATTAAAACACGTTCATTAACAGTATAGAAGAAATCAACAAACAGTTGATATTTACAACAGAAGACAGAAAGAAAACCAGATAACCTCCTCTCATGCACTGGATAAGCAGTTTATGACTTGGAGACTGAAAGTCACACCTGTTGATTATCTGCTGGGAGTGCTCAGTTTAACTGGAGAATTGATGCAGATGTGTATTAAAAGTGGAGAATGGGAGCACTGACATTCCCTTTAAAGTGAGCCAATTTTTACACCAAGTTTATGATGAGTTCTAATTCAATGCCATCTCTGGGCCTTATAAAGTTTCTAATAAGCTGTACACCTTGACACAGAGTCCGGCCAAAGTGAAGAATGCTTGTTTATGCCCTGAATGCCTAATGTTCCAAGATTCCAAAAGATATCTTGACATGTGTTTTCAGAAATTATTGAGGAAAAGGGCATTTCTTAGAATAACATCACTCAGCTAGAGTCTTAACTTTGTGAAGTAGACAAGTTTGTAAGACTGTTATTTAGTATTTCATTTGACTTTGGTGTGGCTTTTACATAGAAATGTTTTCAGTTGTACTTGTTTTAAATTATGTATGTGCTGTACATAAAATTATCCAAATGAATCATTTATTATTCATTGAAATTTGTACATGTGTCTATTTGAGTTTTTGCTGGCTGACTTTTATAATCTACAGTAAGTGAATGCGCCCCTGATTACACTTTGTGCCATATTTACTTTTGTGTGAATTTTGGAGTGGAATTTTTAGTGGAAGCCATTTAAGTTGGTGATTTTGTTATACAGAAAAAAGATTTCTTAAACTTCTGGTCTTGAGCTTTCTGTTTAAATTTCTTGGTAATATAACACCAACCCTTCATAATGGGTTTATTTCATGGAACAACAATTACAAATTATTAAGCAACTGAACATGCCCATAATCCCAGTGACTCAGGAGGTTAAGGTAGGAAGGTCTCAAATTCAAGGTTAGAGGCAGCCTGCATAATTTAGCAAGACCCTGACTCAAACTTAAAGAATAAAAAATGGACTGGAAGTGTAGCACAGTGGTGGAGCATTTGCAAAGTATGTGCAAGGTCCTGGGTTCAACTCCCAAGCACCACAGGGGAAAAAAATTAAGCTACCAATATTTTTAAGTAGAAGTTTTGAAGCATTACAATGAGAATTCACATAAAATTCTGGCCAGTTTTAAGTCATTTTGAATTTATATGAAATAGTCTTCCAGAAAAATTGACAGATACTGAGATGTTTCTCCATTTTTTTTTGTCTTTTATCACAGAAAATCTGATGGAGAATTGGACCTAATATTGTAATATTTTCACTGGTAAAGTTGAGTTGAATTATACACTTGTATATAAAACTGTAAAGTGTTTAGTGGTGATTATTTAGCAGAGTTTTTTTGGTTTTGGTCATTATCTTAGGCATGTTGAGAGGCTTTCCTATTCTAGTCATCTATTAGAAATTACATTTAAATAATTATAATGCCATTTTAAATACTAATCCAAACCTTTACAGTTGTCCCATGGTATTGAATGATACAGTTGCCAAAGAAAATGTATTAGGTATAATTCAGCAATAAGACAATCGTCAACACAGTTGAAAGTAACACTGGTAGTCTCTAGTAATCTTTAGGACTGGAATTTGCCCATTGAAATTAGTTACAGATTATTGTTATGTGAAACTGGTTTGACCATGACACTCCTGGCTGACCATCAGACATTTCCAACTGGCTTTGTGAATTCTGAGAGTCTAGATAATAGGTTCTACTTTTGGAAAGATTATCACTGTCTTAAGGGATGATTTTTTAAAAATGTAATTTTCCAAAAAATATTACCTAAAGGAAAATAAAACAGAAATGCCTGGAGAAGAAAAAATGTCATTACCTTTTCGTTCAAAGCTCTCTTCCCTAAGAATGCAGACCAGTGCCAAAAATTTAGTCACCTCCTTTAAATAAAGGACAGTTGTATTATTCAGCTTGATAATTGCCATAGATTCTTTGTCATAAGCACTTCCACTTCCATCTTCCTTTAACCTATTTTAAAAGAAAGTACTATTCATTATACGTTTCTCAGCTAGACATTTTGTCACATTTAATTTGCACAATGACAAGTCTTTCTACCTAGGTTCTTGACTGCCTTTTGAGAAAGAATAATACTGGCTTAAACATATTGGAACAGAGTTGTCATTTAAGTACAGGGTCCCAACAAGGATTCCTGCTAAAAACAACAAAAAGCTCCATACGTATCTATTACTATGATAATCGGGTGTTATGGTTTGAATATGAAATATCCCCCATAGGCTTCTGTGTTGAACACTTGATCCCCAGCTGGTGGTGCCATTTTGGAGGGTTCTGGAAACTACAGGAGGTAAGCCTCGTTGGAGGAAGTAGGTCACTGGGGGTGTGCATCTGAAGGTCATGCTTGATCCCCAGTCCCTTCCTCCCTATTTCCCACCTACCATTAGGTGAAGAACTTCCTCTGCCATATGCTCCTGCCACCATGGTATTCTGCCTCACCACAGACGTAGAAACAATGGAGCCTAGGGCCATGGACTGAAATCTCTGATCACATGAGCCAAAATAAATTTTCTTCCCTTAAGTTGTTCTATCAGATATTTTGTCACAATGACAATGAAAGCTAACTAACACATTAGGCATTTGGAGAAAAAGTGAACATATATGTAGGTCTTAACCAGGGAAATGATAACATTTCCAACATCATGCCCGATGGGGCTAGTTACCTGCGCCAAGTATATTCTGTAGGCTCAGCTGAGGGGCTTCTCTCCTTTCTCCCCTCAGGCTACCCAGTTTCTTGGGACCTGCTGCCATCTCAGTAAGTTCCTTCAAGGTATATTCTACATGCCAAGTGAATTGCATCTTTTCTCAGAAAACTTTTTGCTTCCTCACAAAAGCAAGAAAATTCTTACCCTACACAAGAATAGCCCCAGCTAGTGACCAGTAGGAATTATGTTGAAATCAAAAACTTTTAAATAGATGGGTTCTGAGGGTCTTTCTTCATGTACTCGCTTAGCAAAATCTACAGGCTATCTAATAAGCTGAGCATGGTGGCTAAGGCCTGTAATCCCAGCCAGGGATGCCAGGGCAGGAGGATCACAGAGTTCGAGGCCAGTGTGGGGTACATAGCAAGACCCTAACTCAAAAAGGAAAAAAAGAAAAAAAAGAGTAAAGTTGTCCAGCTGCTGCTAGGAATTAAGAGATGTCAAAATTGTCTTTTTAGAAGAAGGATGTGCCTTTAGCCAGGTGTAGTGGAACGCACCTACAATCCCAATTACTTACGAGTCTGAGGCAGGAGGATCACAAGTTTGAGGCCAGAGACAGCCTGTGCAATTTAGTGAGACCCTGCCTCAAAATGAAAGAATAGAATGGGCTGGGAGTACAGCTCAGTGATGGAGCACCAGCCTAGCATGTGCCAGGCCCTGGCTTCAATCCTCAACACCTATAAATAAATTAATTACCTAAATAAATTAATAGAATTGTGTGCCTTTAGAAGAGGAGATAGGAAAAAATAAATAAAATTCATTAAAAAAAAAAAAAAGAAACAAACAAAAAGGGTTTTAGGTAGTGGCACACAGCTGTAATCCCAGCACTCAGGAGGCTGAGATAGGAGGTTGGAGAGTTCAAGGCCTGCCTAAACTACACAGTGAAACTATCTCAAAAAAAAAAAAAAAAAATTTTTTTTTCCCCAGTAGTTGGTCTTTGGTAGAACAATGTTTTGTTTTGTTTCTTATCATTTGTTTCTATTTTCCACATATTTTCTTCATCAGTGAGGACTTTTATTTATTCTTTTCTCTCTCTCTCTCTCTCTTTTTTTTTTTTTTGACACAGAGTCTCACTGTGTAGCCCAAGCTGGGCTGGAACTCACCATGTTGCAAGCCCAGGCTGGCTTCGAACTTGGGTCAATCCTCCTGCAGAGATTATAGGTGTGTGCCACCAAGCCCAACTAGAGGACTTATTTTTTTAAACTATTCTAAACCTTACACTTTACCTTTTCATACATACGTACACCACAACCCAGAGAATAGGAGTTATTACTATAGACCTACTTAACCACTTTAAATCCTTTCTGGAACAAATCACATCAAACTAAATAAATACAAATAGGAAGACTGTACCCATTTTAAAACTGTAGAAACTGAAGTTTATTAAAATTTAGGTGACCTCCTGGAGAAGTCAAGACTCAAACTTAGGATTTTCAATTCAATTTCACAGTTTCTGTATCTTTCGTAGCTAGTATAAAGTTGATCTGGAAAGGGACAGTGGCAGAGAAGTGTCTTTTTCTTTGAGAGTTTAGAAGAAAAAGCAAATGCTCTACTCATCTATTTTTAAAATTAGGAATGGGGAATATGAAACTTTACTGGGTAATACAATGGACAACATGTCTCATTTTTATTTCGGAAAGAATTAAAAAAAGAAGCACACACAAGTGAAACAGGATTGGACAGAAATGAAAGACAGGACTAGACAGTCAAGAAAGGAGAACACAAATGTATTCTGTTTGGAGGTGGGTGGAAAAAGTGAAAAATCAGGCAAAGAGACCAAGGTGAAGGATAGGATCAAAGGTGAAGCAGAAGAGGAACAGAGAAAGGTACTAGAAAGCAAAGACATGCTGAAAGCACCCTGGGAGTTCTGATGCTAATATACTAGAGGAATGACAGCTATCAGAAGACAGAATGTTAATGGCCAGTGATTCTCCAAAGTTTTCACTCATTCTCTTTCTTGCCTAGTCTACAAAATTATTTTCTTGCTTTCTTTTATAAATTTCTCTGTAAAGTTCAGGGAATTTACATGTGAGAAGAGCTCATATTTTAGAGATTTACTTCAGAAATTCAGATGTATGGGTCAAACACTTTATGTAAAAGTCCTTCCAACATATAAAACTCTGATTATCTTATTTTTTATACACTGAATGATTAAGACTCCCTCAATAAAGCTTGGGTGCGGCTCAGTGGTAGTGTGCTTGGCTAACATGCATGAGCCCCAAAGTGCAGTCCCTAGCACCCCCAAAAAAGAAAAGAAAAGAAAAAAAAAAAAAAAACCTCATTCCAAAAAACCTCAGGTTAAAGTAGGAACTAGCACTTTGTTATTCAGACTATTTTTAATAAATTAATCCATTTTTTGACCTAGATAACTCCTGCTAATGAGAACACAACACAATCCTCACAATGGAAGGAGAAATTTTCAGTGATAAATAAATCCAGCACTAGTTACTTTCCAAGTGCTCTTTGCCATTCTCTCTGAAAGCGTAAGATCCAGCAGCTGCTTATAGAGAAATCATGCTCCAAGTTCAAACACTATAGTCGAAATATTCTTGTTTCATACAGTACTTGCCAGAGACCTCAGAAATTAGTCCCCTCAGCAAATAATGCTGGTAGTTTTCCACCTAAGATCTTGCAGAAATTTGTATATAACTTACCCATATATACAAGACACATCAATTACAACATCAATCATATCACAGCAAAGTTCATAAGACTGCATATCCACAGGGGAACTGTCTGTTGCAATGTAGATTTTGCTGACAACATCAAAGAGAAAAGCTTTTTCAATACCTGAATTCTTGGAGAAAGAAAATTAGGGAAGTATTTAGTTTCTTTAAAGAATCATAACTTGTAGCTTATCAAAGACCTTTAATGATTGAAAAACATTTTAATAATTAAGTCATTTGAATTATACAGCCCAATACTAAAAAATAAGTAATATTTAGTTGTGAGACCTTCTTTATTTTATTTTTTTATTTTTTTGGAGAGTCTTGCTATATAGCCCAGGATGGCCTCAAACTCCCAATCCTCCTGCAGTAGCCTTCTAAGTGCTAAGATTAAAGGCATGTGCCCAGCTTCCAAGGTATTTATATTATCCAAAGAATAAAAGTGGAATTATTTATCTGCTTAGATTTAAATGACATAATTGCATAAATCAAATGTTTTTCTTCTTCCTCTTAAGTGAATTATTTTTAAGACATTACCAAAAATTTAATCAAATACAATTCTCCAGCTGGAGGTGTAGCTCAGTGGTGGAGCACTTGCCTCATGTGCATAAGTCCCCTAGGTGCAATCCCCAGCATAAAAACAAAAAACAAACTTCTTCCAAATTGTACTACGCTGTATTTTCTTTTCTTTTTTTTCTTTTTTTGCAGTACTGGGAGTTGAACCCAGGGCCTTGCACCTGCATGCTTTGCAAGTGCTGGACCACTGAGCTGCGTCCCAGTCCATTTTTTTTACTTTTTGAGACAGGATCTCACTAAATTACGCAGACTACCTCTGGTCTCGAACTTGTGATCCTCCTGTCTCCACCTCCTGAGAAACTGGGATTACAGGCGTGCACCACCGCGCCCAGCCTAAACTGTATTTTCAATAATCCTTTTTTCTTATTATAATAAATCTCTGATTTTAATGATCTTACTACCAGAAAGTCTTTATGTGGGCCATTAGCAAAACATAAAAGAATTACACTTTGATGTCAACATCTGTCACAACTCAAAAGACGAAAAAAGTAAGAGTGGGGAGTCACCACACACTAAGTCCTTTCAAAGTGATGTTTAGAAAATATCTAACTGTTAAATTTATTGGGGGACTATCCTTTTTTCCTAAGTCTTCAAACTAAAGAACATAAGATATGATAGTAAGATTACAGTTAGCAAAAAGATCAATTTCTCAATGTGACCTCCAATGATATAGAGATTAAAATTAAACATCACATTTTCAAGATCCAGTCTTTGCCAATTACTATTCATTCCTCAGAAAGCAGGTATTATTTACATGTTTATAATTTGCAGCAGGGAAATTTTCAGCAGCTCGTTTTATAGGCAAAAAGTGTTAAGTGCTAAGAACAAATATATATACATATTTTTTTAATGGAATTTGTTGTTGTTGTTAGGTGCCGTCGAGTCGGTATCCAACTCATAGCGACCCTCTGTACAACAGAGGAAACACTATTGTCAGTGCTTCTCTGCTGTTCATAGGGTTTTCAATGGCAGATTGATTTTTGGGAGGGGGTTGCCAGGTCCTTCTCCCAAGCCTACAGCTTCTGGTGTTCCCAGGCGGTCTCCCATCCAGGTACTAACCAGGCCCGACCCTGCTTAGCTTCCAAGATCTGATGGGATCGGATGCCACAGGGCTACAGC
>VMDO01008160.1:0-48204 GCA_007922755.1 Pedetes capensis | reverse complement strand
TTTAATGGAATAGGAAACTATAATGAATCAAATAGCTCACTTACTGATATAAAGATATTTAATAGGTTTTCCAAGGTTGGCAGTTGAGGAATGAGTTTCTGTACCACCTTACTGAAAGCTTCAAATATTGAGTGGTCATAGATACTAGTCAAATAGAAGCTGAAAAACACAATATAAGATGATTAATTTGGAAAATACCTTTAGTTCAGTGACAAATAGCATAATACATAAAATTTTAAGTTTATGCTTCCTTCTAATTAGTTCAAAATATAGCCTATTTTGTCTACAATCCCCACTGTTCAAAATTACAAGACCATTTTCCAACCTGGCCTATAGTATTCACCCTCTTTACTGCATTTACACAGAGGGCAACTAAAGAAGCATCCAGGAGAGCATTTCCAGATGCAGAAACTTGAATGTTTGCCTAAATCTGTGTAATCCGATCCCTAAAGCCTGGTTTCTTAAGCACAGTAACTGAGACAAAAAAACAAAATTAAAATCCAAGGCAAAGCTAAATGTGTGATACTTAATAAAAATATTCACATTTCTACTAAAACGTCACCTCCTCAAAAAGTTCTCTCCTGACCAGCCTACCTACCATAGTAATCCTGTGCCTAATCCTTTCTACCCCTGTGCCCTAATTTTTCTTCATAGTATTGGTAAGTACTTAAAATCACACCATATATTCATTTAAGCTGTCATTCATCAGCTTGTAAGCTCCATGAGGAAAAAGACTGTCAAGTCTTGCTCATAGCTGCACGGCCACTACCCTGAAGAGTGCTCAAGAGTATTTGCTGAATAAACAAATGAGTCTAAGGCCATACCACCCTGAACACTTCTGATCGCATCTGAATGAACAAACACAACTGGCACTTAGAATTTAGGTAAACAGCATGAGGACGATGGAATCTGGAGGCCTAAAAGGATGTACAAGGGAAAACTAATATATGTAGATTTAACAAAACATGTATTTGAGAGAGAAACCTTTAGCAACTGAAACACTGTGGAAATTCTACCTCCTTTTTCACTCAGAAGTACACTCTTCTCTGTAGAATTGTATCCATGACATATATTTGTACGTATTACACATCAGAGACATAAAACTGTGTTTAACACTTTATAGATAATTTAAAGATATTTTCAAGGAGTTTACCTAAGAACCTAATTCTATACAAGGGGCTCTAGGTGTGGAAGCACTGGGACAGGAAAGGCAAAATGACCCCACAAGTGCTAAGGAGCGAACAATATTTTAGTGTTTCCTTTAAGCTAAAAGCTTAGCAAAGTGAAGGTTCTTTATGGCCTGTGAGGCTTGAAGGTAGATGGAGACACAGAGAACAAGCAAGGCACATAGCATCCTGGTAAACTGAATTTCTAGAAACTAGAAATCAAATATACTGTTATCCATACATTTGCTAGTACTAAATAAAACTGTGGTGAGGGCTGTGGGTATACGTCAATGGTAGAACATTTGCCTTATATGCATAAGGCCTTGGGTTTGATTACCCAGCACTACAAAATACATATACATGTACATACATACAATTTAAAAACAAAACCTTGATGAAAAATTCTACAGAGGTTACAGCCCTAGAGCCCTCCTGGGTACAGGGAAAAGGATGGTATATACCACTGGAAAGCCCTGGAAAGAGACACAGATGTGGAGTAATGAAACTCAGAAAGAGTGCTATGGGCACTGGGGAACACAAAATAAACATAGCTTAAAATCCAGATAAAAATTATTAATAGTAGATTCCTAAAACATGAGACTGAGTGATTTTATGAAGATGTATTTTTACTTTCTCTTATAAACATCAGATTTTGTTTTAAGCATGAGTTATCTGTGTTTTAAACTTTTAATCCAGGTAAACTAGAGGTCAATGAGACTTTTCTACAGGTTTGGAGGTAGAAAAATGAAGGATTTTGGAGCCTGAGGCCCAGGAAACATTAGAGGTAGAAGGAGCGTTGGCTTCAACCTATACACAAACCTTGTAACAGACCAAGGTAAGGAAACTACCACACCTATGTCTCTCACCTGCTCCCCCTTTAAGCTATTTATATTAAGAGAATACTTTCTTAGGTACTTGTATTTTATGTATTTATTGTTTGGTTGATTGATTGGATTTTTGAGGCAGGGTCTGACTAAGTAGGCCAGACTGGCCTAAAACTTGCTAGATCCTCTTGCCTCAGCCTCTGGAGTGCTGAGATTATAGGCATGTGCTACCATGCCTATCTTCTTAGGTACTTTTAAATACTCATTTCTACCTGTATCACCAAAAAATAACATGTACAAAAATACTTCTATATGCTTGTAGAATGCAAATACACAATCGCCAATCCTAATTAGGTTTTCTTGGAGGAAGAAAGTCTTTTTGTTTGTTTTTTGTTTTGGTTTTTTGAAACAAAGTCTTGCTATGTAGCTCATGCTGGTCTTGAACTAGTAATCCACTTGTCTCAGCCTCCTGAGTGCTGGAATTATAGGCATGTGCCACCACACCTGGCTTAATATAATTTCTTGATGATATTTAATTATAAACCAAGAGTCCTTTAAACTTAATAGCAGCACTATACAAACTTATAAGATAAAGCTACCTAACCCAAATTTCTGAGTTTCATAAAAGTATAAAGTGTTTTAAGAACTAAGACATTAGAGTCAGTCCGGATTTTGAAAGGATACCCCCTCTGTAAAGGTTCTTCCTACTGAGAAAGATACTATCAAGACCCATGTTCAACTTTGAGAACAAATCTGGCAGAGATTTCTTGCACTATGGCAATAGGGGAAAATAGTGATGAAACTAAGAGGGGAAAGTCCCATAGCAGATTCATGCCATGAGGAAACAGCCTGACTCCATTCTCCTGAGATGAATTTACAAAAGCACCAATGGAAACATTTCACATGACTTCAATCACCAGGGAAATGCAAAAAGGGGGAAAAGTAACTTCTCAATAACACCTGGCTCCCAAAACAGCTTGAAATTCAACAAAGAAGAGATTTTTTTAAATTTACAGAACTGGAAAAGAGCATAGCAGTAATAGAAAGCTACAGTGTTTGTAATGACAGAGATGGGAATACATTTACAGGGCGCTCATATCAAACACACATATTGTTTTTCCAGGGCTCTCATATCAAGCACACATGTTGTTACCTAAGATGGAGTTTTTCTAGCCCAGCATCTGCAAGGTCATCATTGGCCCTTTGATGAATGTCTCTCTGTGTTTCTATTTTGTGATCATCAGACAGACCATCAACTTTGTGAATAAAAACCTCAAAATTCATGTCTGGGTTAACTTTGTAGGCTTTAGAAACAGTAATGTGAAGTCTTGTTAAAGCCTCCATGTAGTCATCCTGTAAGTCAGAACAAAATATTTTTTATAAAGAAATCTTATACAAAACAAGTAATGAGTTAAGAAAGCCTCAAACCATCTTTCCCCAACCACAGAAAATATATATTAGCCTAATTATTAAGATATATTCAAACGTTGAAATACACTATCATACTAATAAATAACTTCAATTTCTTAAGATAGGAAATTCAATTACAAAGTTAATGCCTATAATTTTTAATACTGGCAAGAAAGAAAAAGAGAAATAAACATCTCTTCTCAATAGAATTTTTAAAGTAATCCCAGCTCTGCCATTTATTAAGTGGGTAGCTTTAACCAAGCTGCTTGAACTCTGCAATCTCAGTTCACTCATGTGTAAAACTGGAATTACAGTATCTACCCTCACAATATTGTGAAGATTAAATTAGATCATGTATGTAAAGGCACCCATTATAAAGCCTGTCACTTAGAAAGCACTCCTAATGAACAAAGCTTACAAAAAGTAAGCTTTATAATAGGAACATGTCCCATTCATCTGCCTGCCTGCCACGTGATAGGTCCCAATAAATGCCTATTGGACTAAATTCAATTCAGACAACTCAGGAAACTATTCATTCTAATGTATTCTGACTCAGTTCTTATGTTCCTCCTTATGTCACAGACACTGATGGGATCTTTTCAAGTAAGTGATGTCACCACTGTAATAGTTAATAAAGTACAACAATATCTACAATTAACCAACAGAAGTAGAAAGGCAATATTAACTGCTCATTAACTGGGACTCAAGAATGTAAACTACATCTCCTAACCACCTGATATTCTGGAATTGCACAATGACAGGCCTGCTCCCAAAACACCTCTGCAGTTGTATCTCTTACACTGTCAGGGAATCTATTGGCAAATAAACTGTGAGCACATGACATCTTTTTGCCACTAGAGAAGTAAACAACATCAATTCTAACTACCTGTGCATCAATGACATATATCAGTGCTCCTGTTCCCCTGAAGATCATCTCGTAGTCAAAGGTTGGGTCAAAAAAGTCCATTTGCCCAGGAAAATCCCAAATCTGGAAATTCACAAAGGAGCTATTGGAGATGTCGTCTTTATAAATCTTGTTGGTACTTTCCAAAAAGAGGGTCTCATTGGGTGACATCTTATGAAACACCACCTGTTAAGACAAAGCAATTTTTATGACTGTTCAACTTCAACAATTAAATTCAAAATTCCACCCTGGATTAACGTTAAAATTTTTGAACCTAAGCAAGGCACCATACAAACACCTGCAATCCCACTGACTCAGGAAGCTGAGGCAAGATGACCATGAGTTTGAGGCCAGAGGCAACCTGTGTAACTTAGCAAGACTCAAAATAAAAAATGAAAAGGGGGCTGGGATGCAGCTCAGTGGTAGAGCACTTGGATAGCATGTGCAAGACCCTGGGTTCAATTCCCCATATAGAGGAAGGAAAATATAAATTGTCCTGCAGCAAGAAAAAAAGTTTTTTTAAGGTAAAAAGTGAACGCTAAACCACTAGTACACACTACCCTTTTATTTCTGACAAAAGAAGAAACCAAATTAGTTCCTGCTCAATCTATCTTGAAAGGTTTTTTTTGCCATTTTCTTTGCACCAAATACCATAGAAGCACTGCCTCTCATCTACTTTTTTTTTTGGGGGGGGGGGTTTGTTTGTTTTGAACAGTATTTAAACTAGCCAAGGTCCACTTTAGGATTATCAAAGAATCACAACTAAAATTTAAGTAGTTTTGTTCATAAAAAATTCACTCAAATGCCTGCCTCACTCTTTGAGGAATAAAAAAAAGTGAAACAGTTTGGATTCTGCCCTCAGTGAGTTTGCAGCCTGTGAAAGAAATAAAAGGAGGACAATAATTACACCAAGTAGAAAGTAATAATATCCAAAGAGGGAAGTAAACCTGTCGGAGTAGGGAATAGGCAGCTACTAAGAGAAAAGAAATGGCAAAGATAATTAACTGCTAATAATCACAGCTGGGCTGGGAATGTAGCTCTCTAGTAGACCCCTTCCTTAGCCTGAAAGAGATCCTGGGTTCCACTGGTAGCACCACAAGGGCGGGTGGGAGGGGTGGGGGGATATGAATCACAATCCATACAATCCTAACATAAAACTAATTTGCCTCTCATTGTTACTTTGTAGAAGAGCAAAACAGTTACTTCTAAGGTTTGTCAGCAACAAGTAAAAAGAACTAAATTCAATTTGCTAAAAAAACCTACCATAAATGTATCCAAGTCTTCCTGTACAATTGAAAAGCAAGGAAAATAAAACACAGTAGCCCAGCAAATTCAGAAAAGAGCTACTTTTCTTAAAATATCACATTTACAAAATCACACAGAGAAGCGTTTTGGATAGACCTTTTGCAACAGAGTGGGAAGGGGGAAAAACCATGTATCTGTGATACCAGTTTTATTAAAGCTTGCTCTGTAATAGGATGGTGGATGGAAGTCGTCAACCCTGCCTCTATTTCCTCCTTTACTAAGAAGTGTATGGCCCTCCATTGGGGTTCTTGACAGACCCAGAATGAAGACAAATGGTCTGATGTCTGCCTTCCAAAACATTCTTAAAGTCTCCGAAGATTCTCGGAACCACACACGGGGGGAACATCACCTGTAACTACACCCACCAGACCACAAACTAAAACAGGTGCAGTGAGACTATCCAATTTCCTGATAATCTTATAGCAAAGTCTCCTTCAGTCTAGGAACAAAAGTTAACAACGCTCAGAGCCTTAGCCACAACTCTTTCTGACGTTGCTCCCTGGGGTTGTGCCGGGAATCCCTGCAAACTCTGGTCACCCGAAGTGAGATGGGGCAGGAGAGGGGGGAGTCCACCAAGTCTCCATGTAAGAACTGGACAGAACGTCTCGGTTTAGTCAATGCCACAAGGGGCTGGGTCCCAGGGGGCGGAGGTCCAGGGCGGTGCTGCGAACACCTACCTCCCTCCAGCCAGTTACATCTCCGGCGCCCCACTCGGCCCCGGCGGACCTGGGCGTGGAAGAAAAGGTCGGGGTCCCAGCGCCGGCCGCGCCTCTGGCTCTGTACTCGCAGAAGGGAAAGTGCGCTGGGACCGAGCGCTAGGCCAGAGCGGCCGCCGCCCTCCCCCGGGCCTCCCCGCGGCTGCCACCGGGACCCCCGCGAGGAGGGCGACAAAGCTAGGCGCTGCCCTACTCACCTTCTGGATGGAGGACTTGCCACTGCGCCGCAACCCCATGAGCAGAATCCTCGGCTTGGAGCTGTCAGCGCCCCCCGGGCCGCAGCCGCCGCCGGCCCCCGCCCGAACGCCGCCGCCCGCCGCCGCCGCCTCTTCCTCCTCCTCTTCCACGCCGTAGCCGAAGTCCTTTGGGAACGAATCGGCAGCGCCGTAACTGCCGGCGAGGGGCGTCTCCTCTGCCCCGTACTGCAGGGACATGGTGCTGAACCGCCGCCGCCCGCGCCCTGACAGGCCAGGCCAGGCCGCCGCCTCCCCAGGCCGCCGCCGCCGCCACCGCCGCCGCCCCCGGCAGCCGCCGCCGTCCGGCCCGCCCCCAAGCGCGGCGCTCATTGGCCCCGAGCCGGGACCCAGCCATCCATTGGCCGCCCGAGCCGCCACTCGGGGGCAGCAGGGTAGGTGGTGCCCGTCACGTGCCCGGAATCACCTGACCCGCAGTGGCTGAGGGGGGAGGAGGAGTCACGAGGAGAGCGGCGGAGCCGCGCCGCTCTCCGGGTCCCGGGCCCTTGGCCCAACTTGCGTGCACCTCGGTCCTGCCCTGCGTGCGCCGCGCTCCTCGACGCTCCCCTGCTTTCTTCCGGGTCCCGAGAGCACAAGGGGAGAGGTTCTTTGGCCGTCTAGAGGAAGAATTCATTGTCCTCCACTACCAGTTGTACTCGCCCTACAAATACTTATTGATGCCTACGATGGATACCTCCAAGGGTCTTGAAACTGGAACAGACTTGGACCCAGCCTGTCCTAAAGTTGCTTGAAGATTAACAGAGATCGGACCTCTGCGTAAGTAGCCTCGATATGAAACGTTAATGTGAGAAGGGCATAGGCACAGTTGAAATGCTCGAGAATTAGAAAGGTGGGAAGGTCTTTAAGGAAGCGGTGTCTGAGCAGTTACAGATGGATACAGTAGGGATGTGCAGAAAAGAAGGGAGAACCAGAGGGCAAAGTGTCACTCAACCAAGGCAGTCGTGGATCACTGTGATAATTTGTTCTAACAGGTAGGATTGGACCCTGATAGGAAATTCAACAGGACTTAATTTCCCCCTCCTTCCTACCTGGTCAGAGTCCTCCAGTAATTCTATCCACCCAGAGAACACTGTATCTTCTATCCCCTTTCAGATTTGAGACTCAAGGAATGAATGATGAAAGCAAACCCTTGTTACCAAGTATGTTTAAGAAAACTAAAGGAACTTTCACGTTTCAGACTCTAGAATTGGAAATTTGACAAGACGACTCTCTTAAAGTACAACCTTATACGTTAAAAGGGGGGGAGGCGGCAGGGTGGTGGTCTCAGTCTTTCTTCCCAGGAGACTCTTTTTTTCTTGTGACTGGTTTGTTTACAGTGCTGAGCTACATCCCCAGACCAGACTTCTTGGCTGTGAAGGGAAAGTACACTAATGCAGGCCTGGGAATTTGGTTATACATAAACCTAGAAGTTAAAAGCAGAACATACCCGTCCAGATCTACCCCAGCCTCTCAACTAGAAAGAATCAATTCTGTAGTGTCTCTGACAGACATGCAAAATGCATTTAAGTACAGTCTTTGCTGAGTGTCCATGGGGGATTGCTTCCAGGGCACTCCTCCTCTCATTCCGACTGGAGGGTGCTCAAGTCCCTTATGTAAAATGGCAGAGTATTTGCATATAACCTACGCACATACCCCAAGTATGCTTTATATCAACTCTACATTACTTGTAATACCTAATACAATGTAAATGATATGTAAATAGTTGTTATACTGTATTGCTGGGGCAGAGGATTGATACAAAAGTTTCTTGTTCACTCAACAGTCAACACCACTGAAACCTCATGGAACAAAATGGAATAATGGATCAAGACTAAAAACAGTCTTCGTCTTTTCCTAATAACCCTCCAAATATTAAATTCCAGACTTCATTACCCATCAAAGCAGTCCTCCGTGTTCTTGGTTAAACATCCTCAGCTCCTTGAACCATTCCTTTCCCAGTGCTGTTCAACGGGACTTTCTGTGATGATAGAAATGGTTCACATGTCTACTATGGTAGCCACTAACCACATGTGAATTGAGCACTAGAAATGCTGCTAGTGTGATTGAGGAACTTAATTTTTACATTTATTTCATTTTAATTGCCATATATAGTTGGTGGCTATCATGTTGGACAACACAGCCTTATATTTTCAAGTCCCCTCTCCCTATTAATCATTCTTCCTTTAAATAATTCAAGGTTGTCAATAGCCTTCAAATATCTGGCACTTGCAGAACATTAATAAAGCCTTCAGGAAGATTATGTAGCACCTGGACATTTCTATTAATGTTTTCCAGAACTGCATCTTTTAAAAGTATGCATTCAGTATAAGTGGTTCATACTGATAATCATTGGAACTAGTACTGTTAGCAGTACTGCTGCCTAAACTTGTATTTACATTTATTTAACCTACATATAAGACTTGATATTTTAACTTTTTCACTTCAGCCCAGCAGTTTGGGTACCCTAGATTGGTAATCATTTCAAAACTTGTTCCAATATAGTCTACCAACCATGCCTTTCAATTCTGTGGCACTTACAGATTTGACATTACTACCATCTGGTCTGTGTGTGGTTCTTTATAGTTTGCAAGGCACTTTTACATCCATTATATTTAATTTGATCCTTGTGAGGTAGGCAAGATGTGGAATTTCTATTTTATAGAAAAGGCAGCTAAAGCATAGCAGGAACTGAGCTGATGGGATCCATTGACTATTCCCTTGAGCATCTTCTTATATAAGTCTTTATCAAATCCTTAATAGAAATGTTGAAAAGGAGCTCCCAAGGCCAGACAGATCCAGACTTCTTAAATATTGCTGGCTGGTAGAGCAGTTTGAACAGATCAGTTCCACCTAAAAATGTGATTATCCAACCTGTATGTTAAGCCCTGTGGCATCCGATCCTGTCAGATCTCGGAAGCTAAGCAGGGTCGGGCCTGGTTAATACCTGGATGAGAGACCGCCTGGGAACACCAGAAGCTGTAGGCTTGGGAGAAGGACCTGGCAACCCCCTCCCAAAAATCAATCTGCCACTGAAAACACTATGAACAGCAGAGAAGCACTGACAATATTGTTTCCCCTGTTGTACAGAGGGTCGCTATGAGTTGAATACTGACTCTACAGCACCTAACAACAACAACAACGTTTCCATTCTGTCCAAAAGGATGATATAAGGGGGAGTCACTGACTTAATGACATAAATATTAGTGTTAGTGTCATGAGGAAAAAGCAAATGGAGTTAGCTACCAGAAAAAAAGAAAAAGAAAAAAAAAATTCTACATGTCTGTATCCACAAGGGGACTGCCATACCAACTACTTGAAGCCAAGTCCTTCTCTCTCCCTTCCAAAACCCTCATGGGTCCATGTTTTATTATACTTATGGTTCTTAGTACATCCTGACCCACCTTGTAACTATTTATGTACATGTCTTATAACCTACTTCAAGTCATTCATCTTTATCACACCCAGCACTTAGCCCACTCCTGTCCATGTAGGAGGCACTCAAATTAGTAAGAGAAATCTAGCCAAGTGAATGCTTTTCCAGTAGTATCTGGCATCCCTTCAAAAACAAACTTGTGACTGGAAGATACACAGACCGTTGCCACATTCCTGCCAACATGACTGATTACAATGCCCTTATAATTGGTTTGGTCATAGTTTCCAGCAGGTGCCAGTGCTTTTGCTAGTTAAACCAGCTTTCACTGGATGTGTGTTTTGACCAAAAAATACAGGCAGGGTCTCTAACAATAGGGATAGAATATATGAAATAGGAACATTTCTTTTAAATGTTAGTCTATCAGTGAGCAAAATAAGTGCCTAAGAAAATAAAATATCTGCTTCTGAGCCTTCCAAAAGAAAGGAAAAAGGACTAACAAGCAAGAATACAGTGCTTTACCATTTACAATCTTTCATATACATTCTCATTTGACCCTCACAACAACCCTGTGAGGTAGGCAGCACAGATATCCTTCTTATTGAACAGATGAAGAAAGTGAATCTCAGAGTGGTTGCTGATGTGCCCAAGGTTCTAGAGTTAGTAACTAACTTGTATAAATATCAGTCTTTGACCTAAAAATTCAGCACCCAACCTCCCCTCATGCTTGCTCTACCTACTTCACAGGGATAATGAAGATAAAATGAATTCAAGGCTAGAAAAATATTTTTGAGGGGAAAAAAGCACTATATAATTACACCTATAAACGATAAATGTCCATGATATATGGCTCATTCCTCTTCCCATCCTAGCTTGTGCATAAACCCAGTTTATGTTCTGTGCTCAACTAAGCAAGTAAGGCAGGACAAAGTGTGATCCTGTTAACATTAGATAAATTACAGTCAGGGTAACTGCATTATTAAGCAAATTGAAAAACACAGAAAAGCTAATGTGCAACTAGACACACTAAAGCACATAGCAAAGCAAGGCAACATTATCAGATAGGGCATGATTGCATAGAGGGAAAACGTGGTGTCAGTATTCAAAGTGGCACACACGTAGTTATCTAAGGCAAAGTGGTGGCAAAGAAGAGTTATTTGTTCTGCGCTGTATAAACAAGAGCAGAAGATTCATGGGAACCCACAGAAAAGCATCTTATGTCACAGCTCTCTCCAGCTGTCTGTAGGGAATATAAACACTGTCATCTTCATTATAAAGAATGATTATATCTATACACATATCCTGAACTAGACCAAGGAATAGCTCCACAGTAAAATTCCTTGCATTCCTAACCAGACTAATAAATAGAATGTCTTTTAAGGTAATGAATTAGATGGCTGTTTAGGTTTTCTTCAGGATATACTTTGGATTCTCTGGCTTTAAGACCCAAAGAAAGTTATATTGAGTTTTTATTGGTGATTCTAAGTATATGTGTTTATAACAGTTAAAGTGTGATAAGTAAATTTAACATATTAAAAGAGTTCTATAGCATCTGTTCAGAAAAGATTATATACTATACAAACTATTCAAGTCATACAAAACCATTTTTCAGTGTCTTTTCAACTGAGAAGAATCCTATTCAGCACGCTTCTCCTCCTGAGGTGGTTCATACTGAGCAAGCTATGGGG
Organism: Pedetes capensis; assembly: GCA_007922755.1. Taxonomy (NCBI): domain Eukaryota; kingdom Metazoa; phylum Chordata; class Mammalia; order Rodentia; family Pedetidae; genus Pedetes; species Pedetes capensis. The sequence goes on along the minus strand of VMDO01008160.1, from coordinate 36,588 downwards.
CAAAGACAGAGGAGTTAAAGTGAATTCTATTCTAAATTGGGTAAAAAACTTAGTAACAAAACATAATGAATTTAGATATTCTATTCAATTTAGTTATTGAATCAGTAATCAGTTTCTGTACAGGTCCTTTTAAAACCATTCAGTGATTTAAGATTAATACATCAAACCTGATGAAAGCCCTTTTCATGTAAACCCTTAATATTACTGGGAAACTAAAATTTAATTTCAGTTCATGACTGAACTGTTCACATACCTGATAGGCAATAATCTATATCTTCCCAAAAATGCTGTGTCTTATAGTAAGGAACTGTCTTACTCTGTACCAAAAGTTTAGTGACATTTCCTCTAAAAAGTAGAGGGAAAAAGCTATATAATGTGTATTAATAAGGCTAGACAATGAAAACTAATGTCATTGACAAAAAGGTGCCAGAGAATTAACTATCAAGTGCGTATTGCAGAATATTAATAATTTATATCCTAAGTTGTGGTTCCCTGGAAGAATACTAGGCTAAGATTTGGGTTCTTCCAATTAGCTGTCAGACTTTAAAAGCTTATTAAGCTTTACTGTGTTTTAGTTTCCTTCTCCTATAAAATGGCCTGTGTTATGTGTTTCAGCTTTTGAGAAGATAAAACACATTATAAGAAATATCTAGGGTAACATAAAATGCATTATATGTGATTTGGAATATGGTAAAACCCCAAAGACTTAGTGTTGACCCTCTGAAGTTCATGAAAATTTTCATGGCAGTTTGAACAATGAAAAAACTTTAGCACTAGATAAAATTAGGTGCAGTTTATGTCTGTAAATTTTTTAACCCAGGGCCACAGCATACGACAGTGCAAACTGTGCACTGCACAATCCTAGAAGGTGTCATTCACAAAGCAGTGGCCCTAGAGTGACCTAAACTGATTAAGAATTGTAGAACTATCATCCATTTACTTAGCAGCAGTGCTAAGCACAGAACATGCCCACTTAACCAATACTCTCAACTCCTTTGTTGTCACAGGTTCCCAAGAACCTCTTCTTGACCACACTTTGCTTGTCCTATTTAGTTTGTCTTGTGATTTTCTAGATGGGGGCATAAATTTGCCTTGCATTTGATTCAGACTGGTATTCACCCTCCTACTTCCCCAGTTGCCCATTTTAGTAAAGTTTTTTTTTTTTCTTTTCTTTTGGTGGGGGTTTGTTTTTGTTTTTTCTGTCTTTGCAGTGCTGGGGTGAGAACCCAGCACCTTGCTCATGCTAGTGAGCTACATCTCAAGCCCTTTAGTGAGGTTTTGATCAGATAATCATTGGAGGCAAAATTATTTTTAACATGAATTCCTTTTAAAAAAAAGTTACCTTTGCTTTCAGTTTTTTATTTTCTTCTACAGTAGCTTCATATTTCTCTTTCATTTCTGCCAATTCTAGGCGAAGTAGCTCTATTTCTGGATTTTCCGGGGTAGCAGCTCCTATGTGATGCTTTAAAAAACTAACATCAATGTTAAGAATTTACTTTTTAGAGCTGAATGAAACTAATGAAATAGTTCAAAGTTGTTAGGATGTTATTAGGTACTGTCGAGCAACCCCAGGTACAATAGAACAAAACACTACCTGACACTGTGCCATGCCCAGCACTATTGTCAGTGCTTCTCTCCTATTCACTGGGTTTTTGATGGCTGATTTTCTTCGAGAATAGGATGCCAGGTCCTCCTCCCAAGCCTACAGCACCCAGTATTTCCAGGTGGTGTCTCAACTAAGTACTAATCAGGCCTGATGCCTGCTTAGCTTAGCTTCCGAGATCTGATGAGATTGGATGCCAGGGTGGTATGGCTACAGGTCAAAGTGGCATGAGTATTTTGTTACCAGAGTCACCCTGGACCACCAATATTTACTCAGAGGTTATTATCCAAAAACTCAAAAGAAAATGACTTTTTCAATAAGCAAGAAGTATTTTAAATGTTATCATCTATGTTAAAAAATAAGAATTTCAAAGCTGGGCATGGTAGCACACACCTGTAATCCCAGCATTCGGGACGCTAAGGCAGGAGGATTGATGTGAGTTCAAGGCTAGCCAGAGCTGTAGACTGTATACTGTGTATAGTAAGACTGTCTCAAAACAGAATTTCAAAAACAATGGCTTTTTTCTGATTTCAAAGATAAAAAGGATACTCCAAAGCACTATTAGGTTTCTCTGGTTCTTCATATAAGGCTACCAGCACTGCAAAGCAAAAAGCGAAAAAAAAAAAAAAAAAAAGCAACAATTAAAGTCTTAAATTTGAATGGCTGAAATAGTCTATAACTCAGTAAATATTAAGTGCTTGGTATATGCCAAGCACATTGCTAAGGCTGTCCATACATCTGTCAACAAGTCAGACAAGGTCCCTACTCCCAACATATTTAGTCCAGTGCAAAACATAAGCAAGGAATTAGATAATTAAGAGTATCAAGCAGCAATACTGGTTAGTAAGTTATGGGGCATATCAGAAAACACTTAACTTGGTGTAGGGCATCAGAGGAGGCTTCCTAAAGGGACCCGAGACCTAGCGATGACTCATTCAAATAAAAATGGGAAGGCCCATGGGACAAAAGAACGACATAGTAAGAACTGACATTTCAAGTATGTCTGGATGGAGTTGTGGGTAATGTGACTGGAAAGGGGGCCAGAGGCCAAACTATAGAGGGTCATACAATTTTGGTTAGACTTTCATTCTAAGGAGAACAAACGTATAATTAAACAATTTTAAGCAGGAGAGTGACAGGATCACCCTCGTGTGTGGAAGACTGAAATGGAACAAAGGTAATAGCAGTAAAAACAATTAAGAATCTGATGTGGTGATCCAGTTTTAAAAAAAGTGATAGAAGTGTGGGAGAAAAGAAATTTCAGGAAAATTTAAGAGCGAATCAGTTGTGGTAATTACTGGAAGGTGACTTCAATTTAAAATGTTCAAGAATGAAGTTTCATACACAGCATGCTAAATAACCACCAACCAAAAACTTTACCAGCAACCAACGTGATCAATAGCATTAAAATATATACTAGTGGTTTCATAGCTGATGTGAGCACTACCTTACTCATCTGTTGAACAAATTCCTCTTGGAATTTAGTATTCAGATAAAAATTTCTCTAAACCAGTGGTTAACTGTTTAGTGCATGAAATCCTCTGAAAAATGACAAAAGTGAGAAATGTAGCTATATACAAAAAATGTGCATATCTAGACCCTAAATTCTGTTCTAAACCAATTTACATGTCTCTCTCTTGGTTTTGAGCTTTAATAATTTAAAATAATATAGACAGTATGAAAAAAATCAAATGGGTAACTTCTTTTTAAAAATTACATTGGAATACATTTACAGCACTGTTTTTTAAGAAATTGGCATATTTTACCACCACTATCCTCTCTTCTCCTGTGTCTTTTACAATATACTAATCCCTGTTAATTACCTCTCTTTAAATTATATGCCCAAACCTCTGTTTCTTCTTGCATTCTTTTCCACTGATCTCTATTGATTCTTTAATTTTACAAGACAATTTTACCCTTTTCCTCCTACCCCATTTCCTTCTAAATTTCTGTCAGTGGTACTTACAAGATTGGTAATTGCAAAATGTAATGTAAAGTTTCCTGTGCTTTTCAGTAGATGCATACACTTCCTTTTAATCAAGATAAAAAGAACTGTATACAAAATTACATTCCCCTTTTTGCCTTAGCAGCTACGATTCTGAGAAATTGATACTGTGCTCAAAATAACTACAATGTCCCTTCTTCCAAATGATACATCATCTTTATCCATGGTTTTTATAGTGTTTTAATGTTATAAGCAGTTTCAAATCCTCTTGGAAATAGCTGGATAAGAAAATATAGATTAAACTTATGCAAAGCACCTATGTTTCAAGTTGAAAATCAAATTTTAAATAAATACTATAAATAGATAGTATGCTGTATGGATGTTATTTAAGAGACTGAAACTCTAAGGGGATTCAGGGGCTAGATTCCTGTGTACAAAGGAAAAGAAACTTCCCTGGGTTTCCAATCCCTCAGAAAGGAAAGTTTTTTTCCTTGTACGGCCACAAGGCTGTGCATCTTCTCTGTAGTCAGTTACCTCCTACAATTTTCACTCATCTGCCTTTCACTCCCTGCATGCACCCACCCTAGCCTTTTATGCAAGTTCAGTATCCCGTATCCAAAATGCCTGGGGCCAGTATTTTGGATTTTTTTTTTTTTTCAGATTTTGGAATTGCATATATACAATGAGATGTGTTGGGGATGAGATCCAAGACTAAACACAGAATTCATTTATGTTTCTCATATATGCATAGGATGAAGGTAATTTTATACAATATTATACAATATTTTTAGGCTTCTGGTTTTTTGACTGTGACATATTACAAGCAGTCAGGTATGGAATTTTCCACTTGCGGCATCATGTCAATGCTTCAAGTTTCAGATTTAGGAGCATTTTGGATTTCAGATTTTAGGATTAGAGCTGCTCAACCTATATTTCCTGAAACTCTTGACATCATACAATTATTTCATTCAGGTCTCTGCTCAGAAGGCCTTCCCCCTGCCTCCCCCTTATAGAAAAGGGGACACATATTTTTATCCCCTAGCCTTGCTATAGTTTTAGTCAGAACATTTACCACTAGTTGACACTATGTACTTATTATCTGTCTCCCCTACTAGGATAATAGCTCATGAGGCAGGACCTTTTTATTTTCCTGCTGTAGCTCCAGTGACCTGAACAGACCTAAATAAAATGATTACAGGAAAGAAAGAAACATGGGGTTTCTTAAGGGCATGACATTCTAAGTATCTGTAACGTTTCAGAAACAACACAGAACAGCGCTTTCAGAGTAGTTCCTTAATATTCGCTGAAATTTATTTGCAAAGACAACTGGTATCTGAACCCAAAGCAGGTACCAATCCAAAATTGCACAGCCCATCCATACGAGAGTTTAAAACGCTTTCTGCCAAGACCCAAGAGTAGTACCCCTAGAGTTTTCCTCCAACCTTTTTCCCCAAAGGGCAGTTTCCAGTTATTTACCAGATACTTCCTAATCTCGTGTGGACCGAAGTCCTCATTCCTGCCAGCAATTCCATTCTACTCTTGAAGATCCAAGCCAGTGGCTGCACAGTAGGAGTTCAAATTACGGCTGAGCTAATGAAGTACGTGGAACTCTACTATCAGAACCACCGCCACCACCCCGCCCCGTTTCAAGCACCTTATTCATCTGCTTAAATCTTGAATCCAGGAAGGCAGAGATACAGAGTAACAAGAAGCTTCTGTTTTTAAAAGTGAGAACAGTATAACCATTTTATGTGCTGTCCAGCTCTTTAAACTGTAATTCTACTGTAATTATGGAATCTACACAAAGGATTTCTGTAGACTAAAACAAGGGTTAAAAAGCCACAACCAAATTGTCTATGAATCGCCTACTTTGGGAATTAGGTTTAGTTACTGTACAGCCCACTTTCAAATCTGATAATTTTCTCAGTTGCCCTTTGTTCAAGGGGAAATGCTTAGGCAAGATTCTCAGGACTCCGCAGTCTAAAGGCAGGAGGACCTGAGAGCTTCAGGTCAGTAGCAAATACGTCCACTGCGGCTGCAGGAGGCAAAGCAACGGAAGTTGGAGAGACTTTGCAACAGCTGCAGGAGTTTCACTCGAGAGCGGGAGCTTGAACTAGGCTTCCCCCCCACCCGGCAGCGTCCGGCAGCCAGCGTGTGCCGGTGCCCGCTAAACTCCGAGGCCCACCTGTTCCCCACGCCACGACCCGTGAGGAGCGCCGTGCCGAGGAACACGACGAGGGCACGAGGAGCCGTCTCCTAGCCCATGCTCACCCTTGGTCAGCGTGTCCAGCACCCCTGACTTTTCCAGGTACCTCCGGAACTGCTCACGCTTCGAGTCGGCGGCCTGGGGAGACACGGCGGGTCAATGACCGGAGCCCAGGGGCCGGAGCAGGAAGAAGCAGCCGGGAGCACGGCAACCCCGCCTCCGCTTCGCTGCCCTAGCCCCAAAAACCTGCGCGCGCCCCAACTCCCACCCCGAACCGACCAGCGGCTCCCTGCCGCCCGAACGCCCCCGGTCACGCCGCACCCCCCTCACTTTGTAATGGGCCATAGTGACAGCGACAGCAGCGTAGCTGGCGCCGGGGACTGTGGCTGGCGGGTTACGAGCAGCACTGCACATGCGCGGAAGGGCGCGCGCGCCTGCGCACTTGGAAAACACAGGAAGGGATTGCCGGGGTGTGGCCTGTTTTCATGGTGACCAGGACGCTCCTCTCTAGCTCAGCTGGCTCAGCGGAGGGAGGCTGCGTACGCCCGCCCAGCAGGCTGTAGAAGCAGCGCCTTTTCTTCCTCTTCCGGTCCTCGTGGCGGTACTGTTGCTGAGCCCGAGGCAAGGTTTGGGTAACTGTACAAGTGTCCAGGTGGGGCCTCAGGTGGGAATGGCGGCTGGGGGCGGGGACTGGAAGCCCTTGACTGTTGCTCCAAGGGGGATCGCACTAACTGGTGTTGGGCTCTCCCTTCTCTACTGGGGTCTCGGAAGCCATGGTAACCCATAGTTGCTGGGCTTTGGGGCTCTCGGGGAACAAATATGCACTACAGATTCAAGGTGACTCTTGGGATTTTTTCTACTGTCTTGAGTGAGGTTTTTTTTTTTTTAGTGTCCTTGTTTTGTGGCCGAATTGAATTGGGCCTCTGGAGGGTGCTTGAACATGTCGATACAAGCTACACTTAGAAGCGCGTTACTATGTGCCAGGCACTGTGCTAAACATAGGTACTTTTCATTTTAATCCTTACAACATCCCTGCAGGATTAGTATGTTAGTAAAGTGATGAGGTTACATGACCAACGAGAAGCAGAGTCTAGAAAGACACCTATTCGGGAAGGAGAGTGAACCACGATGCTATAAACTGGTAAAAGCAAGCATCAGCTCTTTTAAAGATTTTATTTACTAGATGGCAACATTATGGCACCTAACAACAACAACAACAAGATTATGGTTATACTCAACACACATCAGACTGAAGTCTACAAGGAAACTTATTAAGTCCAGGAGCAAAACAAGTTAACCTACTGTTCAAAGATAAAAAAATTAGTAACTAAAAGGAATTATATAGATCAAGAACACTTTCCTAAGACTGTGAGAAAGCTTGGTCCCAAACCATTTGGCCTCGATTCTGAACGTATGATTTTTGGAAAATCAGTTTTCACATTTTGAGGGGAGGCAAAAAAAAAAAAAAACTGATTTGGTTAATTTGTGTCTATGAATTTAGAGCGATTCTTTCACAATTCAGGATTAGAGCTGTTTTTTTCTGTTTCTGAAATTTTGAAGTTGTCTGTCTTAACAGCTGGTCTTCAGAGCTGCCTTTATCTAGTTTCTCCATGGTCCACCACCACTAGGTTACTTCTCTGATGATATAATAGTCACAATGTCCAAAAGCCAACAACTATTCAGATCTGAAGGTCCGTGGTAACCCGCCTACCAATAAAGTTGTTTGTCAGGCACACCAAATTATCGGAAGGACAAACAGTGGAATTGTTGCAGGTTCTGACAAACTTTGGCTCAAAGAACACCTCTCCCAAGGACTCAGGAGTGTCAAGTGGGTGAGAGTCTCCCTGTGAAGGAAGAAGGGTTATCCTTGTAACCTCTCTGAACTGGCCCTTGACGTTACCTTTAGGAGGTGACCCCAGGTTCTCATCTTCTGTAGAGGAAACTCTTGCAGCACTAAGCCACTGAGGTCTCCGTGTGCAGTTAGGTGGCAGGGAGAAAGCTGTGTGGGGCAAGTGCCTTATGTGGTTGTCTGTATCTGTAGCAGTACCAGGAATAGAGCAGTGACTTTTAGAACAATAGTCCTTTTTGCTGTCTTTGCTATTAGTTTTTCTTTTTCCCCTTAAGTGGTTACCATCAACTTCTTTTCCAAGTATTTTGTGAGTGTCTTTGTTACTTGAGCCAACATGTTGAAGATTACTACAGGTAGTACTAAGCGTGCACATCTCGTTAGTTTCCTCTTCATCTAAAATGCATTTCTCATCATTTATGCTATGATTGTCAGGAGCTGCCTGAAATGCAGAAGATGAATTTAAACTTGGGTATACTGCTGGGTATGTTTGCTTTCCCACCAACATGTTATAATCAGGTGCAGAAGGGAGTTGCTTCAGTGAATTTGCAGATGTGCTCTGACATTTGGCTAGATTTTTTGACTTGTTTGCATAGCATTCATTATGTTCATCCTTTGATTTATATTGCCCCCAAAGCCCTCTTTTAATCTTTTTAAAACCTAGGTGGGAAATTTCTAGGATGTTTAAGAAAAGTGAGACAGTGGCTATGGATTGCATAAATAATAGGAATATTGTCTTTTCAGTTGGTCTTGAGACAAAACAATCAATTATATTTGGACATGGGTGGCCATGGCATTTAAATAGGGGCTTTAAGTGAAATCCATATAAAAGGTATTGTCCAATCATGAACCCAACTTCAACAACAGAGCGAATGAAAATGTGTATCACGTAAGTGCAAAGCAAGGTTCCCCTTAGTGGAGCTTTATTTGGTTTCCTTTGTTCCAGCTGACAAAGCCCTTGCTCCAGTCTCCTCTGATCTGCAAGCATTTCAAATTCTGCCCTATCCAGTTCTCTTCTTAATTGAGCTTTCATCCTCTGCCTCTCTTTCTCTAGAACTCTCAGTTGGTACAAAGCATGGCCCATGTAGACAAGAGATGGTGAAGACACAAATATCACCTGCAGAACCCAGTACCTAATGAGGGAGATAGGAAAGGCCTGGTCGTAGCACACATTTCTGCAACCTGGTTGTTCTGTATTGCAGATAAAGCCAGACTGCTCATCATTCCAGACCTCTTCAGCTGCTACGCCCAGAACAAGCATTCGAAATATGAACAGGATAGTGAGCCAGATCTTTCCAATCATAGTGGAGTGAATGTGGACTTCCTCCAGAATGCCTCCAAGGAGATTCCAGTCCCCCATGTTTATTCAGTCATCTTACCTCTGAAGGACATCATATAGGAAGAAGATAAATTCTTCCATTCTAAAGAAAACATTGTTTCTTAAAGCAAACCTATGGCCAAAATATGAAGAAAGCATCACTCCATGTCTTAACTGCTTTACATCTTCCCTAGGTAGCAATGATTATCTATTACAAAGAGCATTTTTTAGATTTGGGGAGTTTAAAATCACTTAGGTTTAGACATTATAGTGAAAAAAAAAAGGCTGGAGGACAAGAGATATATTCTCTGTTAAGGACAGAATCATTGGGATGGGAGTATAGTTCAGTGGTAGAGCATGTGCATAGCTGTGGCTTCAGTCTCTAGCATACACACACACAAAAAAAAAAAAAAAAAAAAAAAAAAAAAAAAAAAAAAAAAAAAAAAAAAAAAAAAAAAAAAACCCTAGAATTGTAAGATTCCCTAGTGAAGTTTACTTGATTTCTTAAACTTCAGACCCTTCGAGAGGCTCCTAAAACCACTGACAAACAAACCTATTAAGATTATTTTATATTGAGCTGGGCATGACAGTGCACACCTGTAATCCCAGCAATTTGATAGGTGGAAGCAGGAGGATCAAAAGTTCAAGGCCAGAGGCAGCCTGTGCAATTTAGCGAGACCCTGTCTCAAAATAAAAAGAGGTTGCTGGTGCAGCTCAGTGGTAAATCACTTGGGAAGTATGCACAACGTCCTGGGTTCAACCTGAAAAAAAAGATTACTTTATATAAAAATTATAAGCAACCACAGTGATTTCTAAATCTCATTTATACACAAAGAAAAATGGATGTGTTTCATTTGATAATAAGATGCAGTACTTAATGAAATCAGAGGAAATAGATCTGGCTGTTCCTATAGGAATTTAGATTCACTTTTTAAATCTATATTTAAGTATCCAAATTCTGGTTTCTTTCTAGCAGTTGAGCATTTTTAGAAATAGATTCTAGTATATTTATGAATATTTATAAAATTCTTATTCTTTGCTATAAAAGTTTTATAAATTTTTATCATGTTAAAATTAATTCCAGCGCTGGGTGCGGTGGCGCACACCTGTAATCTCAGCAGCTCGACAGGCAGAGGTGGGAGGATCCCAAGTTCGAGACCAGAGGCAATCTGCATAATTTAGTGAGACCCTGTCTCAAAAAGTAAAAAGAAATGGGCTGGGGGTGCAGTTCAGTGGTCCAGCACTTGCAGAGCATGCAGGCGCAAGGCCCTGGTTTCAACCCCCAGTACCACCAAAAAAAAAAAAAAAAAAAAAAATTAATTCCAAGCTGGATGTGGTGGTGCATGCCTGTACGCCCAGCAACTCAGGAGGTAGAGGCAGGAGGATTACAAGTTTGAGGCCAGAGGCAACATGTGTAATTTAGCAAGACCCTGTCTCAATTTTAAAAATACAAAAGGGTCTGGAGATGCAGCTCAGCGGCAGAGTGCTTGCAAAAGCATCCGCAAGGCTCCAAATTCAGTCCCCAGTATCACAAAAAACTAATTAATTCCAGAAGTTCCCAAACTATTTCATGGCACCAGAATATCATTAGGTATAATTTGAAATAAATCGATCATTTGCTTGTGGTGGCAATATTAGAGAAATTTTCATTGTGACAATATTTGACCTATTTAAGAAATACAGCTTTTTTTTTTTTTTTTTTGAAGAGAACAGTAGGGAAGATTTTAATTTAGCTGCTTAGAATATTAGCCAGTAAATTCCATATTAAAGTTGATATCCTAAGCCATCTCAGAGAAAATAGACCCGAAAAGGAAAGATAAAGAGTGACTGTTTTCATTCACTTTTATAAGAGATATATGCTCTGTATTACTTACAAAGGAGAATGGTTACACAATCAAAATATTAGGATACTATGATTAGAAGATATGTTCATCACAAAAATCCTGTGAGGTTGTTGTTTCCCCCATTTGTTGTTTACCACATTTTACTGGTGCAGAAACTGAGGCACACCTTAATTTTCCCAAGGTCACACAGCTTCCTTCAGACACATGAGTGTGGCTGTCAGGTCAGCTCTGAACTGTTTCACTAAACTCATTTTTCCTCTTTAAACAAATTTGAAATTTGCATGAAAGCATTAAGAGATCATGTTTTCTCTTAAATGTTTATTTAAAATATAGGAATATCAAATAGTGAAAATTTTAGCTTTTTAAAAGCTGGTTCTAGAGTCCATTTTTTAAAGCTTTGTACAATTAATAAGACTTGCAAAAGCATCAACTATCTAAAATTTAGTTGTATTCCTACTAGAAAAAACTCTATTGACTTTATAATATTAATGAGTATACTCTAACCCAACAACTCAAATCACTTTAAAATGTAAGGAAGCATGTTATTCATGTTGATATTTATAGTAGTTATACATTGTTGAAAACATCCATAATAATTATCAATAGAAGAAAGACTAGTTAAACATATAATGGTATATCCACAGTGTGATACGATGCAACCAGTAGACATGATAAACATGTAAAAAGACATTTGACATATTATTTCAGTGAAATTCAAGTTGTAAAATAGTATAGTCCTATTATTGTCAATTCATTTTTCCATAGAAATGCATACAAAAAATTCAAGGATACTCATCAAAATGTTAACTATGATTATCTCTAGATGGTGAGAGTACAATTGACCTAATTTTTTTATAGTTAGATAGATTTTAATATTCTATAAGCACTTTTGTAATCACAAAAAGAAATGAAGGATTTTTTTCCTTAGAGGAAAAAAGCATAGTATTTCCTAAACTAAGAATCAATATGATTTAGTCACAAATTAAAGCTTTTATAGTAAATGGCATGAAAACAAGTATACATAGTATCACTGAATTCAAAAGCAAAAGATAAAAACATTCCAAACATTCTTTCTTAACTAGCTAAAACAGAATAACACAAACCTTTTTTAGTTTAGGTAAACCTGAGAAGCAAACCATGCTCAGAAATTATACTATGACCATCTTCAACTTGGCTGAATTTGTCACTTTGAGCAGGTTCAGTTCAGTTCAGTGCAGTGGATGAATCAGCCAACAGCTAAAATCCATCTCCCTGCTCATTCTTGCTTCTACAACAGCACTGTCTAATAGAACTAATTTTCTACAGCACTGGAAATATTCTCTTTCTGTTCTGTCCAATAAGGTAGCCACTAACTACGTGCAGAAATTGAACACTTGCAATCTAGCTTGTATGACAGCAACTGAATGATTAATTTTATGTAATTGTAATAGATATTTAAGAGCAACATGTGCCTTAGGGGCTACTTAATTGGACAGCACAGATAAACGATGCTTCCAGTATTCCTAAGAACACAGTGTAGTCTAGAAAAGTGAAATTATAAACCCCAAATTAAGCTGAATAAATATTCCCTCTATAATTTAGAGATGTCAAATTTAAAACACTAGGAGATATTTGTGTGCTTTTTTACTGTAATTTTTGTCAACTGTTTTTAGTAATGTGACCCATGTTTGTAGTACCAAAAATACCTTCCTACTAGATAATAACTTCACAGACATCAGCTTTAATAATCAATGAGTCATGTCCTATTTTACAGTTAGATAACTTCTCTGTGTTGTTTTCTGTTATTAACAATAACATTGTCCTTCAGGCCATTAAAGTTCTCTTCAGAGCTAGTAGATTGGTCATGGCAGATGACTATTTCTTCCCTGGGCCTCTTTGCCAGTTAATATCTACTTTTCAGATTAAATGCAAACATATCAGGGAAAATTTTATACATATACATATTTATATTATGTATTACATAAATTGTATACTGTATTTAATATATAAATTATTAATAACCTTAAAAAATGCTCATCCTTAATTGTCAGAGGGAGCACAGCATTGTTAGACTATTATGGGAGACTATGGACTTTCAAGTCATCGTATCAGGGTTTAAATTCTGCTCCCCTTAAACAAGTAAAGGCCTCTTTTTGGTATCTGTGGGAGACTGGTTCCAAGACCTCAAGAGAATACCCAGATCTGCAGATGCATACCACTTGCATTTTCCCTAGAAACATCTTCCCAAGTACTTCAAGGCATTCCTAGATAATCTAATACAATATAAATGCTATGTAAATAGTTGCTATTCTGTATTGTTTGGGGGGAAAAGTCTGTACATGTAGAGATATAATTTTTTAAAAAAAATTTTTGATCTGGGGTTCATATCCATGGATATGAGCCTAAAGATAAGGAAGGGCCAACTGTATTTGGCTTAAAACTTTTTAAGAGTTTCCATAATTTTTTTTTCAGTACTTGGGTGTTAAACCCAGGGCCTTGCACATACTTTGCAAGTGATCTACCACTGGACTGCGCCCCCAGCCCATTTTTATTCTTTATTTTGAGGTAGGTTCCCGCTAAATTACGCAGGCTGCCTCTGGCCTCAAACCTGCCCTCTGCCAAGTCACTGAGATTACAGGCTGTCACCACGCCCGGCCAAGAGTTTTCACATCTTCATCTCTAAGATACAGAATAATACCTACGTTTATGGGTTGTTGAAAAGATTGGCAATAATGTATACAAAGCACCCCAAACAGTAGTGATGTATCTACTCAAACAATAACCTACCGAAAAGTGATAATCAAGAGTCTGACACAGATATAAATTTTTTTTATTCTCAGCATTGTTTAGTATTCATAGATTCCATCAATCTCCAAAATATGTCCTCTGCAAAGAGCAAATCTCTCTTACAGAATGCATGCATGCACAGTATATGCCTGGGAAAGGCCCCATCTCTGGTTTCTACAACCCTTCTTTTTTATTTCTTCCTTCCCTTTGTATTCAAAATTGCCTTCCTCAAATCCTAAAATCCTTTTAGAATCAGTCCTTGCAACTGATGAGTTGAGTGTTGTTTTTTCATCTATAAAATCATTGGCATTTTCTGGGACATCTCTGTTTCTTCATAGAGTTTTCCATTTGTCCCCGTCTGTAGCTCTTTATAGTAACTGGCCTATATTAGAGGCAGATCAATTTGCTGGGGATAGGAAAATGTTGAAAAAAACAGCAAATAAGACACAAGCTAAATAAGCAGCGATTGCTATCCAAAACCTTGGATCTTTCAGCAGTGCCTTATCAAAGCAGCTAAACACAGTGTAACCTATGGACATTCCAGCAAATCCACCTGCAATGTGAGCTGCAAAGGACACCTTTGGAGAAAAGGAAGAAAAACAGAAATAAGTGAAGAAAATGCTAATTGCATATTTCATTTGCACCTATCCTACTCAAACACAAATATCATCACAGTCTAAAAAGAGTTTAAAAGTTTGTAGAACCAGAGGCTAAGACAAAAGAGATATGAAACTCCTTTTGCACAGAAAGATGATGTTCTAAAACATGCAGTTTTAAAATGTCATTTTCATCCACTCTGCACACACAAGACAGAGCCATCGTTTCTCATTCTTGATCATCCTTGCATTTAAGATGGTTCTATATAATACCAACCAAAAGAACCAGAGGCCAGGATAGATCTCTGTTGGAATACCCCATAGAAATGAGATTGAGAATTAAAGCACAACTAATAATGCATATACAAATACTCAAAACAGAAACTACTAAATTCAAAGATTAATCTGAGCAAAACTGAAAGTCAGTTTTCTTTATACTTCAAAATCATGTAGATGCAAATTTTCATTGCTGTATTCTATCCACATTTAATTCTCTGTTGTTGTTGTTGTTGTTAGGTGCCGTCGAGTCGGTATCCGACTCATAGCGACCCTCTGTACAACAGGGGAAACACTATTGTCAGTGCTTCTCTGCTGTTCATAGGGTTTTCAATGGCAGATTGATTTTTGGGAGGGGTTTGCCAGGTCCTTCTCCCAAGCCTACAGCTTCTGGTGTTCCCTTCTCTCCATTTTGCAATGGCTACCAATTGTGACAACAATGAGACTTAAGTGGAAAGGGCAATCTAAAAGTCTGATTTCCTTAGGAATTCCCTTCACTTCCAAGTGGATATTTGATTGCCTTACATCACAGAAGGGTAACCCCTATTTGATGACCCTTTTTTATGGGTAAGGGCTGGGATTTAGCTCAGTTGGTAGAGCGCTGCGCTGCAGTCTCTGAGGTCCTGAGTTCAATTCCCAGCACCACAAAAATGGGAGAAGGGCCTGGCAATCCACTCCCAAGGCAATCCCGAAGCAGTCAGCCATTGAAAACCCTATGAGGGTTGTTATGAGTCGGATACCAACTCGACGGCACCTAACAACAACTTTTACGGGTAAACAAATTTTTATCTTAAGAAAAGGAGGAGGACGGGAGTTGCAGCTCAGTGGTAGAGAGCACTTACCTATCATGTATGAAACCCTGGGTTCAACCCCTCAGTACCACAAAAAAAAAGAGAAGAAAGTGAACTCACCGGAGACCCATTTGCAGGGACAAAGAACCTTCTGTAGAGAGCAAATCCCATGTCTGACACAACTGGAAGAAAAAACACCCTGATGAAGCCCCAGGATCTCCACAGTAGTGCTCCAAATGTTTTTGGTTTCCCTCTAACAATAATCATATGTTGAGTTTTACTTTGTGCCAGGTGCTATTCTAAGAGCTCTGCATGTGTTAATTCATTAATCCTCACAACCCTACAAAGTAGATACTATTGCTGTCCCATTTTATGCACTCATTCATCCAACAAGTATTTATTATTTATTTTCTGTGTAGCAGACACTATTCTAGTGGTAGACCTAAAGCAATGAACAGATTGGATGGACCTGACACATGGAGCACACAGTCTGGACTGTGGGGAGCAAACAAGTAAAACATACAATATGTAGCATAGTACTATGGACTCTGGAGAAAATACAGAGGGAGGAAGGAGCATTGGGAATGCTAGGACTAGTGTGTCATTTTTAACAAGAAGGTCAGGGAGGATCTCTGAGAATGTAGCACTAGATGGAGATAAGGGAGTATGCTGACGTGAAGTAAGAGTCTTCCAGGCAGAGGGAAAAGAGCAAGCACCAAGTCCCTTTGGTAGAAATGTGTCTGGTGTTTTTGAGGAATGCCAGTGCAGTTTATCTGGTTAGATTAGTGGTTTTCAAACTGTGGTTCTCCTCAAAGCCAGCAATATCAGCATTACTGGGAAACTTATTGGAAGTGAAAGTCCTTAGGCCCACCGCAGACCTATGAACCAGAAGCCCTCAGGATGAGGTTCAGCATTCTGTATTTTAACAAGACCTCCAGGTGATTCTGGACTAGAATTAGAGATGAAGTGGTAAGTGATGAGATCAGACAGGTAGCAAGGGATAGATTACCTAAGGGTCTTATGAGCCACAGCACAGACTTTGACTTTTATTCTGAGTGACGGGAAGCCTTTGGAAGTTTTTGAGCACAAGAGTGACATGATCTTACTTAGGGCTTACTGGGTTTTGTTTGTGTTTTATTTGTTCTGTTTTGTGGTCCTGGGGATGACTTGTGGTTTATGAAGATCATTACGTCTGTTACGTGGGAAGCACACTATAAAGGAGCAAGAACAGAAGCAAGGATCACGTAAAGCATTGCTTGCAGCATTCTCAGTGAGGAATGATGGTGGCATTTTACCCAAGAAAACAAGACACGCCAGGTGCGATGGCGCATGCCTGTAATCCCAGTGGCTCCGGAGGCAGAGGTGGGAGGATCCCAAGTTCGAGACCAGAGGCAGTTTGTGTAATTTAGCAAGACCCTGTCTCAAAAAGTAAAAAAAAAAAAAAAAAAAAAAAAAAAAAAAAAAAAAAAAAAAAAAAAAAAAAAAAAAAAAAAAAAAGAAAGAAAGAAAGAAAAGAAAAGAAAACAAGACACCAAGACTCCACTCTAATCCACCACACTAATTGCTCCTGCTTACCATCAGGAGTATTGACAATGGCCCGTGAAAGGAAACAATTCCACATTTTCTAACATAACATGAGACCCAGAACTTAGACTTTCTGCAGATAAGTCAGATGTATGCTGCCAAAGGAGCTTCTGGGTCACGTGGCCTGGAAGAACCCTGCCCTGCATGTGTCATGCTTGTAAACATCTCTTGCAGCAATCACATTCCACACCCATCGTCCAATTTAATCCCTGTGCTCCCCTTAGTGAGCCACCATGTCCTAGGAGATGGAAGGACCTAGTCCTTGCCTTTGGGAAAACAGCATCAGGATCATGTGTGCTGACTAGTTTCCCACTCAATATTGTATTGACGGTGAAGTCACTGGGCTGAAATTGAGATTGAGGATCTACTCAATGTTAATTTAATTGTAAAAGGCTGTTACACAAAGTACTAGACAAATGGAACTGTATCATATTTTCATTCACCATTTGTATTTCATGATCTAACATAAATAACACAGAGATAGGACTCTGAAAGAATAACAAAACATTTGCCAGAAAACAGGACAAACAATTGGAAAGTTACCTTGGTCCAATCTTCCACAGTAGGAGGCCTGCTCTCATAAAGTCTTTGTGACTATTAGCATATTAATTTTTCCATCCTATTTTCTCTTGTTTATCTTGCCCCCTTCCTACATCTCTGCCTGGCTCTTTCTGCTTCCTAGAGGATTTTGCTTCTGGGCTGCCGCAGCCCTTTAAATGGAAACATGTCTTCCCATCTGAAAAGAGGCTGTTATTCCAATAAGCCAAATTATTATCCTTGTTGAAAAATTGACACTTGTTTCTGGCCATGGAGACACACACCTGTAATCCCAGCACTCTGGAGGCTAAGGCAGGAGGATCGCTGTAAGATCGAGGCAGCCTGGGCTACATGGCAAGTTGAAGGCTAGCCTGGGCTACAAAGCAAGTTGAATGCCAGCCTGGGCTATGTAGCAAGACTCTGTCTCAAAATAATTTGTTAATTAATATAGGGCCTGCACACAGTAGACCCCTTTAAAAAAAATTGACATTTTAAGAGTGTTGCCTTTAAGTGGATTTTTAAAAAGGATGAAAATATGAGATTTCCCTGAGTTTTCCCAAGGGAAGTTCAGTTGCTTAGAAAGAAAATACATCGTACAAATAGTGTTTGGTGAGGGAAGGATCTTAAGACCAATCATCCTTCACAATTCAGAATGTTTACCTTTAAAACACAACTCCAGCACTCCAGAGGCTGAGTGAGGTAAGAGTATGAGGCTAGCCTGCACTATATACCAAGACCATGTTTCAATCAATCAATAAAACAAAACTATACATTTTTTCAAGGAAATGTAATTCAAATTAAAATGTATTTGTATTCATTAATCTGTATTTTATTTATTTGGTATGTGTTTTAATTCCTTTGATTTTCAGGCCAAAGAACTTTTAGAAATGACATGTGCCAAGAATTAGGGAAGTTTAGCATATCCTACGAACTCCACAATGTGTTTGTAGGGTATAATAAAAATACATCATTCAGTTATTTTGGTTTTTTAAATTTTATTTTATTGAATTTTATTATTTTTATTTTTTGCTGTACTTGGGGGTTGAACCCAGGGCCTTGCACCTACTTTGCAAGTGCTCTACCATTGGGTTGCACCCACAACCCATTTTTTACTTTTTATTTTGAGTGAGGGTCTCACTAAGTTATGTAGGCTACCTCTGGCCTCAAATTTACAATCCTCCTGCCTCCACTTCCCAAGTCACTGGCCTTACAGATGTGCACCACCATACCCAGCTCATTCAGTGATTTTAGTCCTTGCCTCAAGAATAACATAATAGGATAGGAGATTTAGCCCAGTGTTAAAATACTTGTGTAACATGTCCAAGGCCCTGGGTTCACTCTTCAGCACCACCAAAAACCAAATAAATGATATGCTAATACATAAACTGTCTTTGAAGATATCCTTATACAGAGACAAGGGTTTTAACTCCAACACCAAAGAGTATTAAAGGAGAGTATTCTAATTTCCCCACTAAGAGTATGAGATTTATTCCACAAAAGTCACTCATAATTATCTAAGAAAAGTGTATTGAACACTCAGGTAACTTGTGTGACAACTTTTTTTGGTCAAATGACTTACGGGGAAAAAATTACAGTATGGTATAAGTTATAAATCAGTGAATTATTTTATCTCAGAATAAAATATCAGTGTTTTTACAGTTAACTGGTTTGTAAGTTAAATTTAGTTTTTTCCATAGAGGTGGTTGCCCCTGTTCCCATAATGTGGATAAGTGAACTCTTGATACCAAAAATCTTAGGCTTTTTGAAGGCCTCCCAGCCTCCCTGGGAGTCCAGCTCTGCCTAAAGCTGGTCCCTAAACACACCTTAGCATCTATGTCCTTGCCCTTGTATTCTACTTTGTATGACTGGAAATCACCCAAAATCTATCCTTCCTTTCAGATCCAGCTAAAATCTCAGCCCCTCTCCAGATAGAGTGTTCTTCCTAAATGTCTCTAGCATATAATTCTACAATTCTTATAGATTTCAAAAGCTCCTTTAGTCACCGTCCTAGTTTGGGGCTTCTCAGTTCTTTGACTTCCACTCCCTTGTCTTCAGCCCTCAGCCACCACTCAATGCTTATCTCCTATAACAGTTTTTTTTTTTTAATCCTGAAAATTTAGAAATTGAAGAAGACAGATTATCTCAGTGGTTTCCAAACTTTGCCTTTATAGACAAAAATCATATACAGTTTCCAAAATCTAAAAGAAATCTAGTATATAAGACCTAAATGTAGCTATTGAAGCTAGTCCTCTGCTTTTGTGACTTCCCCCACTCTAGAAAGAAATAAGAAGCAAAAACAAATCATTGAAATACCACTAAGAACCACCACTGAGGGTCTGTGAAAACCCTTACTTCCATTTAGCCCTCTCTACCTAAAACTTATGAAGTCAACAATGCTTTCTGCCTCTAGCAATTACCTCCCAAGGTAGTGTTTAGGAAATGTAAATAGGCCTTCTGAAGGTTGAATGGATAAAATCAAAGGTGCAAAAAATCAAAGGTGCAAAGTATTTACAAAACTCACTTACTTATAAGGATGATGATCAGTAGTCTGACAATTCCAAAGGCAGGGATCATTTCTCGAAAATTCTTGCAAAGAGATAAATAATAATAATGTAAGCTATCTACTGGCAAACAGAACCTCAACTCCACTTCTTCTTCACATGCTTTTTCATTTAAAACAATATTTGCAGTGTCAAATATTTGCAAAAGAAAGCATGAGTGTAATAGCCAAGTTTTCAAATGTACCTGGGAAGTACAATGCTGGTGCACTTTGGGCAACAAAATGAAACATGATGTTTAATTCTGTGATATAAATGACAATTTTATTTGCCAGAAGTTAAATAACATAAAATCAACACTTAATATGTCAATAAATGGATAAAGAAATGCTATCAACCTGATGAAATAGCACTAAGCTTTTTTTGGTTAATATTCATTTGCTATCGCATCCTTTCTCCTAGTAATAGTTAGCAAAGCCTTAACTAAAATTGGAGTGTTACTTTTTAGGTAATTTCAAAAGGAATGAAAATGTTAATCAAAACATTTTAGCTTTGAAAAAGCTCAGTCAGCTAGGCACAGTGGTGCATGCCTGTCATCCCAACAACTCGGGAAGCAGTGGCAGGAGGATCACAAGTTTGAGACCAGAGGCAGTCTGCATAATTTAGCGAGACCTTGTCCCAAACAGTTAAAAGAAAAAAAAAAAAAAAAATGACCTGAGGGTGCAGCTCAGTGGTCCAGCACTTGCAAAGCATGCAAGTGTGAGGCCCTGGGTTCAAGACCCAGTACTGCAAAAAAAAAAAAAAAAGAAAAAGAAAAGAAAGAAAGAAAGAGCTCAGTCCAGAAATATCATAATGAAATTCATTAAATTGTACACGAACTAAAAAAATTATTTATAGGAAAGGTAAAAAATAAAATAAACTTCTTAAAGGAAAGGGAAAAAAAAGAAAAATTTTAGTCCAGCCTGCAGTAGCCGCTTGCGTCTGTTACCAGGAAGTGCTGACTCAGACATCTCCACTTCAGTTTATGAAGTTACTTATCCCCTCTCTTTCAAAAGATTAACTCTTTTCAGGGAGTAAAACAACAACAACAACAACAACAAGGGAGTAAAAAGCTGAAATAGGTATGTTTATTCTAAATCAGTTATTTTCAAGCTGTTGGAAACATAACCTACAATAAGAAATCATTTATATAATAATCCAGTACACATAAACAGTACTTACCCTTGTTGAATATGATCACCCTGGTTTTTTTTTTTCCTTTTGTTTAATTTTTGGCCACAAAACCTTAACCCACAACCACTTGTAGGTTTCAGTCCAAAATTTGAAAAACACTTTTCTAAATGACTTCTATATTAGGAACAGTTTTATAATTGCTTTATATTTGTCCTCCTAGAACATTTTTTAACTACAGTATGTCTAAATAGTTAAAGAGTTAAGAAACTAGTCAGAATTTTAGCCTGTGTTAAAAAGTGATTGGCATTTTGATCTACTGTCGTGGGAGTGCAAAATGATACACCAATTTGGCAGCTGCGTATTATAATTTAAAGCCTTTGAGTGCAGTGGCATACATCTGTATTCCCAGCAATTCAGGAGGCTAAGGCAAGAGGATCATGAGTTTGAGGCCATAGGCATCCTGAGCAATTTACAAAGACACTGTCTTAAAATAAAAAAGGGCATGAGAAAACCGGGCATGGTGGTACATGCCTATAATCCCAGCCACTCAGGAGGTAGAGGCAAGAGGATCACAAGTTTGAGGCCAGAGGCAGCCTGGGTGACTTAGCAAGACTCTATCTCAAAAAGTAAAAACTGGGCTGAGGTTGCAGCTCAGTGGTAAAGCAAAAGCATGCGTGAGTCCCTAGGTTCAGCTCCCTCAGTACCACAAAAATAAAAAATAGAAGGGTCTCGGGGTACAGTTCAGTAGAAGAGTACTTGCTTAGCATACACAAGGCCCTGAGTTCAACCCTCCAGTACTGAAAAAAGAAAAGAAAAAAGTCTTCATCCAGTTGGTCATGGTGCCACATGCCTGTAATTCAGTACTAGGGAGGCTGAGGCAGGAAGATTGAGAGTTCAAGGCCAGCCTGGTCTATACAGTGAGACCCTGTCTCAAAAAAAGCAGAACAACAACAACAAAAACCCTTCATCTAGTAAATTCACTTCTAAGAATTTATCTTACAAAAAAAGGTCACAAAAATGCAAAAAGATAAATGTAAAAGAAAATCACACAGCATTATTTGTAAATGTTAAAAGCAATTTTTAAAAAGGTAGGATTTTTGAATACATACAGAAAAATGTCTGAAGGGATATATATCTCTCAAACTTTTTGAAACATACTTTACTGGGGATCTTGTCTTTCTATTTTAATTTAAAATTTTTATTTAGTCCTTTTTTTTTTTTTTTTTTTTTTTTTTTTTTTTTTTTTTTTTTTTTTTTTTTTTTTTTTTTTTTTTCAGTTTTGAGAGTTTAAACCCAGGGCCTCACACATGCCACACAAGCACTCTGCCACTGAGCTGTACGCTTCTTATCCCTTTTTTATTTTTAATTTTGAGACAGGGTCTCACTAAGTTGCACAGGCTGCCTTTGGTCTCGAACTTGTGATCCTACCTCAGCCTCCAGAGCTGCTGGGATTATAGGTATGAGCCACAGCATTCATCTTAGACACTTTTGAGATAAGGAAAAAAACATAAAATATGAATAGTAAATTCTGGTGGCCACATAATT
The DNA here is from genome assembly GCA_007922755.1 of Pedetes capensis. NCBI lineage: Eukaryota > Metazoa > Chordata > Mammalia > Rodentia > Pedetidae > Pedetes > Pedetes capensis. The sequence continues at coordinate 14,060 of VMDO01008160.1, read as the reverse complement.
CTCAGAAAAAAGATGAGTGTTCAGTAAATATTAATAACTGAAGATTCCCTGAGCCAAGTAGGTTGTTTAAAAAGAAAAAGAGGGAGAGAGAGAGAGAGAAAGAAAAGCCCATAGACTCCATTTCAAGTTCTTACCACTAGAACATTCATAAAATAGCCTCCCATCAGAGCGTAGACTCCTCCTGAAGCGCCCACAAGAGATTTGAGTGGGTCAAAAATGGAACTGGCCAGGGAACCTAAAGAAATAAAATACAAAGGATCAGACATAACTACAAGAATTATGAAAGAGAAATACTTCTAATCTAAGGTGAAACTTTCTTCCACATGTCTGTCAGCTTGTTGTGCTGTGTGGGCTTGCATGTTGCTGTGATGCTGAAAGCTATGCGGCTGGTATCTCAGATGCCAGCAGGGCCACCCATGGTGGATAGGTTTTGCCTGAACTTCCAGACTAAAGCAGGCTAGGGAGAAGAACCCACAAGCCCAGTCCTAAAACAATTAGCCATTGAAAACCCTATGAATAGCAAGGAAGCATTGTCAACTATAGTGCCAGAATATGAGGCCCACAGGCTGGAAGTCATCCTAGAAACAACTAGAGAAGTGTTGCCTCATCAAAGAAGAGTCAACCTTAATGATGGAAATGGAATAAAGCTCCTGAGACCTCCATTTGCAAGTGTGGCAGAATCAAAAGATAAGAAACACAATGGCTGTAACAATGGGCTCTACCTTAAAAAAAAAAAAAAAAAAAAGATGATGTATACATAACACAGTGTTAGGTAGTGTTTCGTTCTGTGGTACATAGGGTCCCTATGAGTCAAACCTGACTCAGCAGCATGTAGCAAAACAAACAATGGTGAAACTTTGGAATATTGGCAAAAAAATTCATTTGTCTGAAATGTTAAGTGTTTGTTAGAAAAGTAGTATAATAGAAACAAGAGCACAGACTCTAGAGCCAGAATGACCAAATGTGTGACTTGAGAAAATCACTTCACCTCTCTGTGCTTCAGTTTCCCTTTCTATAAAATGGAAATATTAATAAAACTATCCTCAGTGGGTTGTGAGAGGAAGTAAATGAGTTAATACACATATCCTACTAAAATATGCCTAACATGTTTTATATACTTGCTAGCTATTATTTCAAAATATCCTACTCATTTAGTCAAAACATTCAAAATGCCTAAGACATTCCAACATTTTATCATCTAATGACTATTTTTCTCACGGAACCAGGAGGTGGCCTCAGAATCCTCCACAACACACCATTCAGTCAGATTCTCCAAGCAAAATGAAACTTATTTCCTAACCCAATCCTAGATTTCTTGGCCCAAAACAAGGCTTTACAAACTCTAAGATGTTCTTTCTGTACTACTTAGTTCCTTTCCAATCCTAACTTTATTCCTTAGGATTCAATACTTTATACAAGAAAGACAAAGTGTCTGACCTAGAAATCTTACAAATAGATGAGCAAACAACTATTATAAAATGCAGATTATAACTATAATTATGATTAAAACATAATAAATTTGCTGTGGAAGCACTTAGAAAGGAATGGCTTTCTCAGAAGAAAAATTGAGTCACTGCTACTCTGGGAGGAGGAGGAAGAGGAGGAGAGAGCATTTCAGTTATACTTGAAGAGTCTTTAAGATTTGGAATGCCGGGCGGGCTCGGTGGTGCACGTCTGTAATCCCAGCAGCTTGGGAGGCGGAGGCAGGAGGATCGCAAGTTTGAGACCACAGGCAGTCTGTGTAACTTAGACCCTGCTTCAAAAAAAAAAGTAAAAAAATGGGCTGGGGGTGCAGTTCAGTGGTCCAGCACTTGCAGGGCATGCAAGCGCGAGGCCATGGATTTAACCCCCAGTACCACAAAAAAAAAAAAAGATTTGGATAAGGTATACAAAAGGGAAGAAGGTATTCAGAACTTACACTGAAGAGGAGAAAAGTCAGGTACAGGAAAAATATTTGAAGAAATTATGGTTGAATTTTTTCCAAAGCTTGATGAAAACTATAAACTATAAATTCACAGATCTAAGAATCTCAATAAACCCCAAGCTCAAGAAACACAAAACTATACCAAGTCATTAAAAAAAATCAAAATGTTCAAAACCAATGAAAATCTTAAAAGCAACCAGAGTGTAAACAAACAAACAAACAAAAACATAGCTGGGCCCCATGGCACATTCTTGTAATCAATTCAGGAGCCTGAGGCAGGAGGATCACAAGATCAAGACTAGAGGCAACCTGTGCAACTTAGCAAGACCTTGTCTCAAAGTAAAAAGAAAAATTAAAAGGGGGCCAGGGGAGTGCAGCTCAATGCTAAAGCACTTACCTAACATGCACCAGGCCCTGGGTTCAACCTCACAACATCCCAGTACTTCCAAAAAAAATTTTTTTATATTAAAGGACAAAAGTAAGGATGATATTTCTTATTGGGAATGATATAACTGAGAAGACAACAGAGCAAAAATCTGTAAAAAGCACTTAAAGGAAAATACTGTGAATCTTGTCTGCAGCCATATCACCCTGGCATCCAGTCCGACCTCATCTCGGTAGCTAAGCAGGGTCAGGCCTGGTTAGTCCTTGGATGGGAGACCACCTGGGAATACCAGGTGCTGCAGGCGAGGGAGACAGGCCTGGCAACCCATCCCTAAAACAATCTGCCAATGAAAATCCTATTAATGCAAACTGGGCATGGTGGCGCATGCCTGTAATCCCAGTGACTTGGGAGGCAGAGGCAGGAGGATCACAAGTTCAAGACCAGAGGCAGTCTGTGTAACTTAGTGAGACCCCGTCTCCAAAAAAAAAAAAAGGACTCGGGGTGCAGCTCAGTGGCCCAGCACTTGCAAAGCATGCAAGTGTGAGGCCCTAGGTTCAAACCCCCCGCCAAAAAAAAAGAAAAAAGAAAAAAAGAAAGAAAACCCTATGAATAGCAGAGAAGCCCTGACATAGTGCTGGGCATGGCACAGTGTCAGAGAGTGTTTTGTTCTATTGTACATTAGGGTCGCTGTGAGTCAGACCTGACTCAACAACAACTGTGAATCTTGGATTTTATACTTAGTAAAATATCTTTCAAAAATGAAGGCCAGAGGATAGGCATGTAGCTCAGAGATAGAGCACATACTTAGCATGCACAAGGCAACCTCCTCCCCTGAGCCGCCCCCCCAAAAAACAGTAAATTCAATCCAACAGTATGGAAAAAGGATAATGCATGATGACCAATTGGTGTTTATATCAAAAAAAGCAAGGTTAGTCAAAAAAAGCAAGGTTAGTTTAACATTCAAAAATTAGTCAATATATGCCATATTGCAAACTAAAACAGACTCTCTCTCTCTCTCTCTCTCTCTCTCTCTCTCTCTCTATATATATATATATATATATATATATATATATATATATACACATATGGGCTGGGATTTATCTCAGTTGGTAGAGCGCTGTGCTGCAGTCTCTGAGGTCCCAAGTTCAATTCCCAACACCGCCAAAATGGGAGAAGGGCCTGGCAATCCACTCCCAAGGCAATCCCGAAACAGTCAGCCATTGAAAACCCTATGAGGGTCGCTATGAGTTGGATACCGACTCGAGGGCACCTAACAACAACAATATATATATATATATATATATATATATATATATATATATATACACACACACATATATACATATATATATATGCCACCTAAATAGACATAGAAAAAGCATTTGACAAAAACCCAAAACCTTTCTGGGTGCAGAGTCTCCCAGCAACTGGAGAGGCAGAGGCAGGAGGATCACATGTTTGAGGGCAGAGGCAGCCTTGCATAACTTAGTGAGATCCTGTCTCAAAATAAAAAGTAAAAAGTTGGGTGGGGGTGCAGGCCAGTGGTAAAGTGCCTGCAAAAGCATGTGTGAGGTCCTGGTTCAACCCCCATACCTCAAAAGAAGAAAAACATGAAGGCCTTTTTTTGATAAGAATATTAAACAAGGGCTAAGTGTGGTGGTGCTCACCTATAATCCTGGCACTTGGGACATGGGAGCAAGAGGATTGAGAATTCAAGGCCAGCCTGAGCTACAAAGGGAGTTCTAGGCCAGCCTGGGCTACATAGTAAGATGCTGTCTCAAAATTTAAAAAAAAAAAAAAAAAAAAAAGTTTTGATAGCAAAGCACAGTGGCACATACCTGTAATCCTAGCCACTCAGGAGCAGGTAGCAAGAGGATCACAAGTTCAAGGCCAGAGGTAGCCTGCATAACTTAGACCCTGTCTCAGGGTCTCAGTAAAAGATGGGCTGAGGGTGTGGCTCAGCAGTAGAGCACTTGCAAAGCATGTGTGAGGCCCTGGGTTCAGTGCCCAGTACTGCTAAAAAAAAAAAAAAAAAAAAAAAAGTTTTAATAGAATCTTGAAGAAACTAGGAATATAAGGCAATTTCCTTAAACTTCTAATAGGCATGTGTGAAAACTACATGGCTAATATCTTGCTTAATGGTGAAAAACTTAATCCAATCCTTTGCTTCTACAGTCAGAAACAAGAATGTCAGGTTTCACTATATTTTTTCTTTCCAGTGCTAAGGGGTTGAACGCAGGGCTTTGTGTATGCCAGGCAAGTGCTGTACCACTGAGCTACATTCCCCAGCCTAGACTCACAACTTCTCTTCAGCATTGTACTAGAGATCCTAATTAGTGCAATAAAACAAGAAGAAATAAAAGGCAACCAGATTGGAAAGAAAGACAACTATTTTTGTTTACAGATAACATGATACTCTGTGCATAAAATCTAACAGCATCTAAATTTTTTTTTTTTTTTTTTTTTTTTTTTTTTTTTTTTTTTTTTTTTTGCTGTACTGGGGGTTGGACCCAGGGCCTCGCGCTTGAATACTCTGCAAGTGCTGGACCACTGAGCTGCACCCTCAGCCCATTTTTTTACTTTTTTGAGACAGGGTCTTATTAAGTTACACAGACTGCCTCTGGTCTCAAACTGGCGATCCTCCTGTCTCTGCCTCCCAAACTGCTGGGATTACAGGTGTGCACCACCGCGCCCGGCTAAAAATAATTTAAGGAAAAAAAAAAAAACAACTAGAAATAAGCTGGGCGCAATGGCACACATCTGTATTCCCAGTGACCCGGGAGGTGGAAGTAGGAGGGTCTCAAGTTCGAGGCCAGAAGCAGCCTGTGTAATTTAGCAAAACCACTCCCCAAAAAATTGCAATCAGCCATTGAAAACTCAATGAAGGTTGCTCTGAGGGGGACCCAACTTGAAAGCACCTAACAACTGTCTCAAATTTAAAAAAAAAAAAAAAAAATTGAAAAGGGCTAGGGGTGCAGCTCAGTGGTAGAGCACTTGCAAAGCATGTGCTAGGCCCTAGGTTCAGCCCCCCAGTGCCTCAAAAAAAAAAAGAAAAAGAAAAGAAAAGAAACCATAGAAATAAGTGGTACATTAATTAGCAAGCTTGGAAAATATAAGATCAATATACAAAAAAATCAACTGCATTTCTATGTGATAGCGATGAAGAATCAGGCATAGAAATTTTTTAAATAGTACCATTTACAATTCATGAAAAATATGAGATATTGAGCTAGGGGATGGACTCTGTGGTAGAGTGCTTGCCTAGCATACCTGAGGCCCTGGGTTCCATCCCCAGCATTGAAGGGGCAGGGTGCAGGGAGAGAGGAGAGAGTGGGAGAGATGCTGCAGCAAAATCATGTAATAGTGAAACAATTTCCAGTTACCTTTTTTCAAAATGCCCTTTTTGTAGCATGAATATTTTTAGAAAAGTAGTTATATTCTCACTCCTTGAGGGAAAAATGCTGTCATGTTCTCTAGGACTACATTTAGATAAAGTTCTAGAAAATACAAACTAAACTATAATTCTAGAAGATAGATTGTTGGTTTGGGGGGAGGGAAGGGTCACAAGGAAATTTTTTGAGGGATGATAGGTTTTGATGATAGTTTCATGGTTTTATAACACATATCAAAACATCTTGGCCTGGGCATGGTGGCGCATGCTTATAAGCCAAGCACTCAGGAGGCTGAGGCAGGTGGATTGTAAATTCAAGATGAGCCTAGGCTACATAGCAAGACCTTGTCTCAAAAACAAAACAAACAAAACAAAACAAAAAAGAACAACAACAAAAAATAAAATCATGGGCCGGGCGTGGTGGCGCACGCCTATAATCCCAGCGGCTCTGGAGGCGGAGGCGGGAGGATCGCAAGTTCGAGACCAGAGGCAGTCTGCATAACTTAGCAAGACCCTGTCTCAAAAAAGTAAAAAAAATGGGCTGAGGTGCAGCTCAGTGGTCCAGCACTTGCAGAGCATGCAGGCGTGAGGCCCTGGGTTCAACCCCCAGTACCGCAAAAACAAAAACAAAAAATAAAATCATGGACTGGGGGATGTAGCTCAGTGGTAGCGCACTTGCCTAGTGTCCATAATGCCCTGAGTTCAATCCTCATCATAAATAAGTAAATTGTTGTTGTTGTGTGCCATCGAGTCGGTATCCGACTCATAGTGACCCTCATAGGGTTTTCAATGGCTGACTGTCTCGGGATTGCCTTGGGAGTGGATTGCCAGGCCCTTCTCCCATTTTTTCGGTGCTGGGAATGGAACTCAGGGCCTCAGAGACTGCAGCGCAGCGCTCTACCCACTGAGCTAAATCCCAGCCCAAATAAGTAAATATCATCCAATTTTACATTTTAAATATATGTAGTTTATTGTATATCAGTTATACGTCACTAAACAGAAAAACAAAAGTATACAAATCCCAGGGCTATATCTCCAGAGATTCTGACTCAGTAGATCTGGGTGACTTTAGGTAGAGACTCTCCAGGTGATTCTGACCATCAGTCACATTGGGGCCCACTGAGCTGGAGTGCAGACCAGCACTCCTCAATCTTTAATGTGCATAAGAGTCAATTGTGAATTTGTTAAAGTAAGGATCCTGATTAGCAGGTCTGGTCTGGGGTCCAATATGCTGCATTTTGAAAAGCTCCCAGATGATGCCAATGCTGCTGATTCCTGAACACTCTTTGCCAGGAGCAAGAGTCAGGAAACTAGAATTATCTTGCATATGCAGGCATCTAGAATAAAAGCAAAGCAAGGAAGGCAAAGAAGCCAGGTAGTGGAGGGTACTTCAGAGCATTCTTGGAACTTTCAGCTTTCTTCTGGCCATTATAAAGCTTTGTTGTTGTTAGGTGCTGTTGAGTTCTACCTGACTCATAGCGACCCTCATAGGGTTTTCAATGGCTAATTGTTTTGGGATTGCCTCGGGAGTGGATTTCCACATCCTTCTCCCATTTTTTCGGTGGTGGGAATCAAACCTGGAACCTCAGAGATTGCAGAGCAGTGCTCTACCAACTGAGCTAAATCCCAGCCCCTACTATAAAGCTTTAGGAAGGGCATAACATCATCCAATCTGTGTCTAAGGAACATGACCCAAACAGCAATGTGAAAGACCAGAATGGTAAGACACACCTCCCAAAGAAGCTATTGCAAAAAATAGGCAGTGAATGTAAACAGGTTATTCATATTCTACCTGGGCTGTCTGCGCAGGACTGAGGCTGAAATCAAGATGTGGGCAAAATAGGGATGTAGCTCCATCTCAAGGAGCTTTGAAGGGCAGGAAAAAAGAGGTGTGTGCAGAAACAGAGGGAGAAGATGGAAAGACAGGATCCAAAAAAGCAGGAGGGAAGTAAGATGCAGATGTACATCACTAGGCCTCATCAATTCTGTCTCTTCAATGCGGCTCATGACTATTTCTTGCTGTCAACCCCACTGCTACTGCACCCTGCAAGACTACAGGCCCACACTGAAACCCTTGGCTATAGGAGCTAGCAAACTTTCAATTGGTAAAAAAAATAATAATTCTGATCATCATAATGGGTTGAACTATGCCACCCAAAAGATATGTTGACAACTTAACCCCTGATACTTTTATTTGGAAATAGGTGACCTTATTTGAAAATAAGGTTGTTTGTAGACATGATGGTTAAGATGAGTCACACTGGAGTAGGGTAGACCACTAAACCAACATGACTGGTGTTCTTCTGAGAAAAGGAAACAGGCTGAAAGTGTAACTCAGAAGCAAGCACATGCTTAGCATGCACAAGGTCCTGGGTTCAATCTCCAACACCAAAAGAAAAAAAATGGAAATAGAAATATAATGGAAGATCGATGGGAGCAAAGACTGATACGCTGCAACTGAAAGCCAAGAACACCTAGGATTCAGCCACCAAAAGCTAGAATGAAGCAAGGAAAGATTCTCCCCTACAGGTTTCAGAGAAAGAGTCAGGCACTGCTGACACCTTGATTTCAGACTTCTAGCCTCCAGAACTGTGAGAAAACACATTTTTGTTGTTTTAAGCTATCCAATTTGTACTACTTTGCTGTGGCAACTAGGAAACAATACCACCACACACTGAAATACAGGTCTATTTATATATTTATAAATTACACACATATCTACCACTATACTAGTATGTTTCTTAAAACGCAAAAATAGAATTTGAAAAAGGACAAAACATTTATTAAACTTTTTTCTTAGTCAGGGTCTGGTGAGGTAGTCCAGGTTAGCCTCAAACTCCCAATACCCCTGCCTTGGCCTCCTGAGTGCTAGGGCTACAGGTGTGTGACACCATGCCTGACTGCAATTAAATAATATTTTAAAATTACTTTTACTTCGCTAATGATATTTTTAAAGTCTTTCAATGATCAGGCTTCCTTCAGTTTTTGAAAATCTTGGTTAATTATAACACTGAAATGCAAAGATATAATCCTAAATCGACTTGTTGCTTATAGAAATGGCTGTCACATCCAAAATATAAATTTTTAAAATGATGTGTACTTTCAAATGGAGGAAGTGTATCACTGACTGTGCTTATTCCAATTATGCAAAATTTGTGTTATATTTTGGGTAACTTTTACTTTTTATCAGTCTTTCTTGAAAATTAATCAGAAGTTGATACAATAAAATTTAAAGCCCATTAAAACTCTTCACTGAGAAATTCTAAATCAGATTAAGAAATTGTTTCTCTGCTTTTTTGCTTGTTTTGTTTTGTTTTGTTTTTTGAGAAAGAGTCTCGTTGTGTAGCCCAGGCTGGCCTAGAACTTGCTGTAGCCCAGGATGGCCTCAAATTCATGTTGATCCTCCTTCCTCAGCCTACCAAATGGTGATGAGACAGGTGTGTGCCACCATACCCAGCTGCTTCCCCATTTTTTAAATATGAATTCATAAGATATGCTGCATCATTTTCAGCAGCAAAATCACATAATGGCAAATTAATTTCCAATTACCATTTTTCAAAATGCCCTTTTTACAGCATGAGTACTTTTAGAAAATCAATTATATTCTCATTCCTTAAGAGAAAAATGCTATCATCTTCTAAAAGGAACATACTTTGTGCTTGTTTTTCAACATCTATTAGGTAGCATGCCTGCAGCTGTAGCCCTGCGGCATCCGATCCCGTCAGATCTCGGAAGCTAAGCAGGGTCGGGCCTGGTTAGTACCTGGATGGAAGACCGCCTGGGAACACCAGAAGCTGTAGGCTTGGGAGAAGGACCTGGCAACCCCCTCCCAAAAATCAATCTGCCATTGAAAACCCTATGAACAGCACTGACAATAGTGTTTCCCCTATTGTACAGAGGGTCACTATGAGTCGGATACCGACTCGACAGCACCTAACCACAACAACAACATTAGGTAGCATACTACTGAAAACATTTTATCACAGAAAAAAAGTCAGCAAATTAGTTATATCCATCATTTTGTAGAAGAAAAGTCCACAAACTAATTTAAGGCAACAACTCTTCTAAGTACTTTACCATGATATAATCAGAAAATCTCTGGAAAGTACAAAAGCTTTTTGTTATCACTTTCTAATTCAGGATGTCCTTTACTTCTTGCCCCCAGGAAACTGCACATACTATATAATACATAAAGACAAAGATGAACCTATGTCAATCTGTATATTACATAATAGTTGTGCTTGATTTCTTCTGTGCACACACAGACTGCAATAAATCCTACAACCCAAAGGAAAAAAGCCAATAAGAGCTTTTAAAACACAAAAATAAAATTTGAACAAGGATGAGACATTGATTAAACTCAGGCTGAGGCAAGAGGATCAACAAAAGGCCAGCTTGGTCTACATGCTGAGTTCCAGGCCAAGCTGGGCTATACGGTGAGACTCTGTCTCCAGAAAAGGAAAAAAAAAAAAGTCTGGCATGGTGGCACACACCTGTAATCCAAGCAACTCAGGAAGCTGAGGCAGGAAGATCAAAAGTTTGAGGCCAGAGGCAGCCCATGTAACTTAGTAAGACTCCAACTCAAAATCAAAAATAGGCTGATGGTGCAGCCCAGTGGTAGAACAGTTGCAAAGTATGTACAAGGCCTTGGGTTCATCCCTCAATTACCAAAAGAAATTTTAATAAACTGAAAAGTAATAATATAATAATAAAGGGCTTGAGGATGGGTCAGAGATAGAGCATTTACCTACAACCTGGGAAGCCCTGGGTTCAAACCCCTCAGTACCAAAAATAAAAATAAAAAATAAAACTAGAACTAATAAATAAATTAAGCAAGCCTGCAAGGTACAAGATCAATGTGCCAAAATTAATTGCATTTCTATAAACTGGCAATGGAGATATAAACAATGGAATTAAAAATAAATTCCATTTAGGAAATCTAAATAAAAGACATACCATGTTAATGGATTGAAAGAGTCAACATAGTAAAAATGTCTGTTCTCCCACAAATTGATATACAGGTTTAATGCAACTCTTACCAAATCCCAACAAGAATTTTTAAAGTTATATACAAGAGTGTTTTAAAATATACATAGAAAAGCAAAGGAATTTAAAACAGCTAAAATTTTTGAAAATGAAGGATAAAATGGGAAGAATCACTTTTACTGATTCTAAAACTTACTATATAACTACAATAATCAAGACTATGTAGTAGTAGTGAAAAAATAGACACATAGATCAGTGAAATAAAAAGAAACCAAAGAGCTGGGCATGGTGCCACATGCATGTAACACCAGAACTAAGGAGACTGAAGCAGGAGGATCACAGGTTCAAGGCCAGCCTGGGTTGCATAGCAAGCTCAAGACCAGCCTGAATAATTACACAATGAGATGCTTTCTCAAAAAGGAAAGCAAAAAAAAAAATAAATAAATAAATAAAAATAAAAATAAAAAAAAAACCTCCCACAACTAGAGACAATTGATTTTTGAGAAAGGTGCAACAGTAACTCAGTGAAGCAATTATAGTATTTTCAACAAATTGTTCAAGCATGACTAGATATCCATAGATAAAACAAAGTAACCTCAATCCAAACCTCATACCTTACACAAAAGTTAACTAATTAAAAAAATTCAATTAGAAAATGGGCAAAAACATGAACAGACATTTCACTGAAGAGGATAGACAGATGACACATAAGCATGACATGTTCAACACCTGTAGCCACTGGAGAAATACAAATATCAGAACATGATGAGATACCATGACGCACATGTGAGCAAAAGTAAAACAAAAATAGTGACAACAGCAAATGCCAGTGATAATGTGGAGAAATGGAATCACTTATATGTTGTTAGGAGGAATGTAAAATGGAACATTCTGGAAAACATTCTGGAATTTTTTTTTAAAAAATGAAATGTGCCTTTATGACCAGCAGTTGTGCTCTTGGGCATTTGGACTACAGAAATGAAAACTTACGTTACCAAAACCTTGAATTTATGTTCATAAAAATATACATAAATGTTTATAGCAGCATTATTCACAATCACCCCAAACTGGAAACAACCAAGATATCCTTTAGTTAGTGAATGATTAAACAAGTGGTTGTACATCCATAATATGGAATACTAGTCAGCAATAAAAAGGAATGAACTATTAATATGCACCACAACATAGATGAATCTCCAGACAGTCATGCTTAATGAAGAAAGCTAAACTCAAAAGACAATATACTCGATTATTCCATTTATGTAACATTCTTGAACTAGGATAAAAGAGTGTGGCAGGTGGGAGGAAAAAGGCTATAGCTGTTTAAAAGGAAACATGAGGCCAAGTGTGGTGGTACTTAATCCCAATACTCTAGGAGGCTGAGGCAGGAGGATCACAAGTTCAAGGCCAGCTACATAGCAAGACCCTCCAAATAAATAAACATCCATCCATACATCCATACATACATACATACATACAACATGAAGAAACTTGGGAGTGTTGAAACGTTTTGTACCTTGAAAGTATGAATGTAGATATATTGGTTTTGATACTATACTAAAGTTCTGCAAGATGTTAGCAATGGGGGTAACCAATTAGAAGGTACTTGGGATCTCTAGGGAATATTTCTTATAATTGCATGTAACTATAGAGGTATCTCAAAATTAAAAGCTTAATTTTTTAAAGGTTTCTAGTAAATCCAATAAATGAATAGGAGTTCTAACATATTCTTCCCACACCATAATGGATCATCACTGGTACACCCAATTTTAGAGATTACTGCCATGTGCTACTAGTTCCCCCTCAGTGTTTGGACCCCTTTAGTTATTCTCTACATTCTCTTAAAGTCAACTTTCCTAAATGCAAATCTGATCATGTTATATCTCAAAATCGTTAGCCTGGTACATAAGGGTCTTCATGATCTGGCTTTAGGCCTTTACTGAATATACATACTTATACATCAACCTACTTGCAGTTACCATTTGTGCAAAGTCCTATGTGAATGTGAGAAACCTGAGGATAGATACAACAGCTTGTCTTCATGTGCTTATAAATCTCTAATATCGGATCTCTAGTTATCCCTAATGCGTGTTCCCTAGCAAGTATTAAGAGTACAATCAATCTTGGCTTAAACTTGAAGCCCACTATAAATACCTACTATGTTTGTTTTAAATCCTAAGAGTCCACAAGTGTTGATTCTGTGTCACCCTCACAACACTGACCTGCAAGCACTCCTGCCAGGTACACCAGCCCTACTCGGAGTCCTTTGTGGACCATTTCCAAGGGAATACCCAACACGAGCTGCATAAAAAGATTCCCCACGATGTGCTGAACTCTGCAGAGACAAATGCAATTGTCACATATTCAAGCAGTTATTTCCTTGAGGCAATTTGATATGTTGTTTCTAGTTAAAGACTTACTAGAATTCCATTTTCTATTTTTTTAGCAGACAACTCTTTTTTTTTTTTTTTTCTTTTTGGCGGTACTGGGGGGTTGAACCCAGGGCCTCACGCTTGCATGCTCTGCAAGTGCTGGAACACTGAGCTGTATCCCCAGCCCATTCTTTTACTTTTTGAGACAGGGTCTGCTAAGTTACACAGACTGCCTCTGGTCTCGAACTTGTGATCCTCCTGCCTCCACCTCCCAAGCTGCTGGGATTCCAGGTGTGCACCACCGTGCACGGCTTGCAACTCTTTGTTTTGTTTTGTTTTTCTCTCCCCCCCATACTCCAGTACTGGGATGTTGAACCCACGGCCTTGCACATGCTAGGCAAGTACTCTACAACTGAGCTACACCCCTATTCCCTTTTTGATTTTTTATTTTGAGACATAGTCTTATTAAGCTTCACAGACTGCCTCTGGCCTCAAACTCGACATTCTCCTGCCTCTGCCTCCCAAGTCACTGGGATTATAGGTGTGCACCACAACACCTGGCCTTTTTTCTTTTTTAAATAAAATCTTACATCGAGACTCAGTAGGTAAAGCAGATACAAGAGCATATTAGCACTCAGGAGGCAGGAGAAGGGACTATTAGAAGTATAAATGTATTTTATAAATATTGCCTTATACCAATTATAACATGAAACAGATTAATGAAACTGATTTAAGGAATATAAACCTAAAATTAGAGAGTTTGGATCACAATTACAATCATGTTGGACTCAGCATCTTATTCTGCTTCTACAAGGTTTTGAGAAAATCCTAATTCACAAGCCAAGTGTGGTGGTGCAAACCTATAAAACCAGCGTTCAGGAAGATGAGGGAGAAGGATTGTGAGTTCAAGGCCAGCCTGGGCTACATACCAAGTTCAAAGCCAGTCAAGGCTACATAAGGAGATGCTATCTTTTTTTTTTTTTTTTTTTTTTTTTTTTTTTT